>JAPMOQ010037853.1:935182-969132 GCA_026543055.1 Argiope trifasciata | reverse complement strand
ACATTAAATATGCTCATATTGATCACATTACACTTCTGATTCATTATTCTATTAAAATATATTAAAAGGTGTACGTGGAATTCATTGTATATTTTTCATTAAAAAACCGAATATGCATTTACAATAAATATGTTCATATTTATCACGATACTCTTCTGATTCATTATTCTATTAAGGTATTCATTGTTATTATGGTATTTATTATTCTATTAAGGTATTCATCAGCATTATTATTAAGGTATTCATTATTCTATTATAAGGTATAAATGGAATTCTTTGTTTTTTTCTCCTTTGAAAACTGAAAACGCATTTACATTAAATATGCTCGTATTTATCACATTACACTTCTGATGCGCTACTCTATTAAATATACTCCAATGTATGAGGGAAATTCACTGCATCTTTTCACTACGAAAACTGTAAATGCAGTTGCATTATTGGTTGATTGTTTTAAAAGACAGCATACCAATTAAAGAAAAAACTAACTCACCCACATAAAAAACACTGATGGAATAAGAAAACACGAATGCCTATCATCTTGAGTGCGTTATAAATCATTCCATAGAGCAAAATAAGGTGCTGAAATTGAGCATTTACGCCCTCTAGGGGTAAAACGGAAATTTAAAAAAGTCTGTTTTGATTTATGATGGAAAAACATGAGTGCTGAAAGCACGTTGAAGACGGTGTGCTTTTTTTTTTATTGCGGGAAGTTTGTCGCTAAAGAAAGAGATGAAAAATGCATCCAGTCGGCGGCCTGACTTCTCTGAAGGTAATGTTTTTGTTTGTCAGAGATTGCAGCCCGCATAACAATGAGCTCAGCGGGATTAGGTGTGAAAGTATCGAAATTGAACCTCACGGATAAACTTGATTTTAAGAACATTTCCTGTGCTGTGTTGGAGTATAGACATTTTGCTAGTGTTGAAATATTTAGAGGACAAGTAGTCTTTTTTTCCCCTTTAAATGATTTTATTTTGCAGAATGAAATATTTCTCTTGCTATAGAGAGTTTAAAATGCTTTTTTTATGGTTTTCTTTCAATTCCTACTATTAGTTCACACTTTTCCCTATATTTATTTATATATCGTGTTCAAATTTTCAATCGTTCATAAAATACTTTTTTTTTATTCACTCGAGTTCAAATACATTTTTAAATTTTGTATTTGATGGCACTTGATGCCAATATGGTCCCCCCCCCCCAAATATTCATTCATTAATTAAATTTAATTCACTTTTAATACTTTAAATAGAATCTTAGCAATTTGTAATGAGAATTGAAATCGACTTACCGTAGCTCAATCGGTAAAATGCTGGTATTTTGGTATTTTTCACGTGAAATTAAAGAATGCGAGTTGAATTTTTACAATGAGAAATTATAGACCACCATCAAATTTGAAACGAAAGAGAAAAAGCAATAAATAGTGCAAAACACAAATAATAGGCCGACATCATTAATAGAAAGGAAAATGGAAAATTGCGAGAAAATCCGTTTTCTATTTTGCCGCTTAATATTGTGATTCTGTCATCTGTATACGCATATTTATATTCATTGTAATTATCTAATAAAGTAACTAAAATAACATTTTTCCTTGTTGACATAAGTAGGAATTGACTATTTAAAAAAAAATATTACTTGTTTAAGAATCAAAGGCACTTCAAACGTCTTATGACAATATGATAAAAATTGGATAACTGTTGGAAATTTCGTATCCAGCTAATAGCTGATAAAAACCTCAGATCGAATTTCTGCCTTATTTTATAAAAATTCAAGTTTTTCTCGAAAAAACAAACAAGGTCACCGAATATATACTTTTATCTCAGTATTTTTTACTATACTTTTTCATCAGTCAAAATTCGGCAATAATAAAAAAATCCTGTTTTCAAAATATTTCTATGTGATTTCAAACGATATCATAATAATAGATTTAAAAAAAAGATGGGTGTAAATTAAATTGAAAAAGAAAAAAAAGTTTTAGCTGTGGCGATTGACTCTTGAAAAACATTTAACTTGCCTTTTGAACATAAGGGTCTTCGGAACATGAAACCTGGCTTGATAGTTGAAACGGTCTGTCGACTATAAATTAAATTTCCAGACTTTTTTGGAAATAGACCATTTTGATGTTTTGTCAATTTTTATGTCATTATATTTAGAATAGGATTAGTTTTTGAATCTCAAATTTTGATTGATATTAAAAAAGTACTTAAGGCATTTTCCTACGACATTTCTACTTTTTTGCTATTAAAGTTAAAATTTGCAAAACATAAGGCAATTATTCATCTGAAGTTTTTATCAGTTATTTTCTTTTACGTAACTTTTGTATGTAAGACAAACGAATGACAAGGGGAGAAAGTGAAAACTGTTTTATATCAAGATTCAAAACAAATATTTACCTTTGATATAATTAAGCTATTCTAATGATCGATCACTCATTTTATAGAACTTTTCTTCTTACAGCTTTTTAGTTATAATTTTTTCTCCGTGATTGATAGATTTAATTTAAGCACAAAAAACTAGTAATAAAATTTTTACACAATCCTTCATCTCTTCAGATGTAAACTTAGAGACTTATTAGGATAGACTTAGTATAGCTTTTAGCACATTTTTAAGGAAAAAAAGAGGCGATTCAATTGAATTTGAAGAGAACTGAAAGTTAAAAGGAAACTTTTCCCCTGGTTTCTACTAGATTGCAGCCTTTATTAAACAACCTTGTATTAATCTTTCTTCCTGTATCAATACCTAATTAAATAAAAATTGAGGTGGACAATACCTGTATATTCTTGATTTAATTCAAAACAAACTAATCCAAAGTAACAGCAAATAATATTTAAATTACTTGAAATAGTTAATGATAATAAAGCTAATTGTATCAATACCTAATTAAATAAAAATTGAGCTGGACAATACCTGTCTATATTCTTGATTTAATTCAAAACAAACAAATCCAAAGTAACAGTAAATAATATTAAAATTACTTGAAATAGTTAATGATAATAAAGCTAATTGTAGAATCGAAATAAATTCTTCTCTATTTGATAAAATGAATATCAGCACGTAAACTTCGTAGTATTATAGAAACGGAGAGGAATCTTCACCCTTTTCTCATGAGCTTATTTTAATAAGCCAATTACAGCCACTAAACACTGGTGATCACTTTTGTCTTGGGGATATATCACGCAACTGCAAATCGTAAGGTCGTGACTTCGATCCTTGGCGGAATTCAATATCCACCTTGGCGTCACTCCACATAATAACCTGCCACATTGGCGACCTCGAACAATGAACACTCTCTTCACTCGCATAACGCTTGGCACCATCGAAACACTGTCTTCGCTCGCCATAACGCTTGTCACCACCGAAACACTCTCTTCGCTCGTCATAACGCTTGGCGCTATAAAATCTCTCGGCTCTCCGCGACTTACTGGTGAATGAATATTGTAATTATATCTTAATAAGCCAGCAACAGTCACTAAACATTGGTTATCACTTTTGTTTAGGGGATACGTTACGCAACTGCTAATCGTAAGGTCGCGAGTTCGATCCTTGGCGGAATTCAATATCCACTTTGGCGCGACTCCACAATACAAACCGTCATACAGAGTCTAAATTGCATCATAGGAATAGAGTTGATAGTTGATTGATAGATATCTGGTGAGTGATTGTATTCATCAGTATCTAAGAGAATTTTCAGCTGCCAATAAGATTCCGTTGGGGAGATTGACATGTCATGTCAAGTACTCCCAAGGGGCTTAATCTCCTTTACAGCTTTATGTGCAGTTCTGCACATTGAAGACTTATTGCGCTAATGATAAAGTGGGCATAGTTCAAGTGAGAAATAATTGAATCTATGGCATCTGGAAGGAATACCGACATCTTGACAGACTCAACGCGACTTGTGATTTCTTATTTCATTGGTCATCCACTTATATACAATTTTGTGGGCATGTTAATAGCTTTTTCGGCCAAAAGAAATATTTTAGCTGAGTCCTGTACCGTTGTATTAGCGATTTATCCGTAGTCTAATTGTAAAATATATTTTCATATACATACGTACACAATTTATTTTAATGATTAACTGCCTATCGCTATAAAACTTTTGCAAAACCATTATGTCTGTGCTAATGATAATTGACATTTTCGTAACAACTCATAAAATGAACTATAGTTTGTTATTTATTTCATTTCGAGAAACATTACCTATCTTTTATTTGTTGAATCAGATAACATTAAATAGAAAATTCTTACATTAATTATTTATCCTGCTTTAGAAATATATGCTCATTTTGGCATGCAGTTTTATCATTTAAATCTACGACAATGTATGGAGTTTTATCACTATCTTCTTTTTGCCCATATAAAAATGGTAAGAAAAAAAAAACCTGCTAAAAGGCCGTTTTTATTGCTTTTTTATTTTTCTTAGTCAACGCTTAATGTGTGCAATTTAAGTTATAAAAAAATAATATTAAAAATTTAAAAAAAATTATTTGCGCAAGAATGTTGATGTGATCTTTTTAAATCATCTGTGAAATTCACATAGAAAAAAAAAAGAATACCTTGTATGTTGAGATAAAAAATCAAATATTGATTTCATTAATTAAAGAAATTTAATTACGAGAGTCTCGGCGGAAATAGTTTCTTTAATAATTTAATTAATAATCATTACAGAAATTTTATCCTTCATATCTTCCTTCTTAGAGAAATTATTAATGAATGATATCTTTCTTCATTCTTTGATTTTATTTTTTTATCTCTTCGCATTTCAGATAATGAGTTTATAGATATCACTTATTAAAGCTTTAAAACATTGTTTATGATTTTTCACTGGTAATTTTTGGAATTTAATAACTTGGAAATCATTTATTAAAATTCGAAAATCCGCATAACTTTCGTAAAAAACCTAATTAATCAAGTGGAAGTGACGCCATTTCAGAATTTATTAGAAGAAATATATATGAGGTAATAATAATAATATATGTATATATTTTGTCATTATTTTATATTTGTACTTATTTCCATATATTATTGATATTGTATGGTTAGTTCCATTTTACTTTGCTGTTATTTTTTTTAACGCTTAGTAATTGTTTTAAGATTCCCGTAAGTAATTTAAATTGTTAAAAAATTATCGATTTTTTTGTTTTAATGGTTAATATTATAATTACAGTTACTTGATTACATTAATTAACACTTATCAGCAACTATTATAAGCAATTAAATATGCTTTCATTCATCACAGTATGTTTTAAATATTTGTCACATATTTTATGAAATGGATTTATTACGTTTAACGTAAATATCCCTATACGCGTGTTTTATTAAATGGTTTATTTTATTTTTGAAGGATTAATACCAAATAAAATATTTTTATACAATGCTATTCAATAAATTAGCTATTTTTTGAAACTGCTTGTAGTTTTTCATTTGTTATGAAATATTTTTTTATGTATTTTATATTATTATTATTAACATTCATTAGCTATTATTATAATTACAAATTAAATAGGTTTGCTTACATCACAATATGTTTTAAATATTTGTAACTTATATTTTATGAAATGAATTTATTACGTTTTACGCTTTATTACGTTTATGCGTGTTTTATTAAATGGTTTGTTTTATTTTTGAAAAATTAATATCAAATGACATATTTATATACAATACTATTCAATAAATTAGATATTTTGAAACTGCTTGTATTTTTCATTTGTTATGATTTATTTTATTTATGTATTTAAGAATCAGGGAATTCATTAAACAATATTCTCTAAATTTTTTTATCCAACAGATTTGACCATTAATAACTAAAAATTCGGAATCGGCGTTTTTTAAAAATGTATTTTAAACGATGTACTAATCAATTTTGTTGAAACAATGTAAAAATAGAATTTTTTTTTCAGCTTTCAAACTTTGTTTGATAAAAAAAATTTTTTTAAAGTAGTTTTCGAAGACTTTAGATGAAAACGAATTACAAATTAATGATGATATTAATGTAAAATCTTTACCAATTCTTTTTTTTCTGTTTAGCACACGTTCAAGTGGAATTACTGAAATTTTTATCAAACTTTATATATATATATATATATATATATATATAGTTATATATATATATAAATATATATATATTTCCTAATTTTTAGCCCAATTTAGTACATTTTTATTTCATTCAAAACTGCTCTCTTATTTCCTGATTTCAACCCACTTTATATATTTAATTAATTCTACACAAGCGTTGCAAAAATGCTTAGATCGGAGGTTCATACGATTCGAGTGAAGGAAAGAAATTCCCGAACTGAAAAAATTCTTTTAAATGATCCCTATAATTCCTTTATTCGGGTCAACACGTCGAGAAATGCGTATGAAAATCTCACAGTATATAATCACAGGGATAAATTTTTCGTTAGCTTTACCTCATTTTTCTTATATATATATATAGAGCTATTGTTTATTTCATAGCACACTGTACAAGTACTTTTAATATTTGCGTACTTAAGATTTTGTAATTTAAATTTTTCAACTGAGATGTATAGGTTTTTTTTTATTGTATGTCAGCCGCCTTTGGTGAGCAGCTGGTTCGCCAATCTTACTGTTATTTAAAATTATCTGTTAAATACTTTGTGTAACGTCATTGTCAATTAAATACTTTATGTAACTTGTCTTTACTTCATCAAAATATTTTTAAGGTTCAAATTTTGATAGTCATATAATTTCCTCATGCAGTTATAAAGGCCTTTATAAATAAAAGAGAATAATTATGTGTATTACTGTATAATTACAATAATTTATGTAATATTTCAATAATTATTCAACAAAATTTATTTAGATTTATTATAAAATTCAGTTTCCAGTTTTACTTTCAATAAGATTTAAATGATGCGAATAATATTTTATTTTGGTCTATACACACAATTGAAAAAAATTGCTATTTGCTAAAAATCTATATTAAATCTTCTATAATTAATAGATTTAATCTTTATTAAATCTTCTTATATAATTAATCTATATAATTTTGCTAAAAATCTGTTTTAAATCTTCTACGTCCATCCCTATTATCTAGTACACTTTCGGCTTCTATCGTAGACACATGCTTTTGATAGTTAATTCTACAACATCGACCAATAAAATCTCTGTACTGTATTATTTTTTCGCTAGGAGAAAGTACTGTTCAACTGGATTAAACATCACCGTCGTATTGATTCATCAGTTCTGCATTTAAAATCAGAAGTATTTGAAAACTCGTTAACGGAATCGCTAATGTGTTGGAAGGTCGCAATAAATTATTTAATTTGTATAATAAAGCCCCGATATTTTTAAGAATTCACCACAGTTCGAAATCACGAAGGGCATTAATGCGGTCATTATCTGGATTAATATTACCCTCTTATTGGTTATCCAGTGAAAGAATGGAATTTAATTAATTCTATACTCTGTGAGAGCGAAACTTTTCAATCACTTTGGAAGTGCAGATAATGCGAAATGTAGATAATTGAAATGAATAAATCCTTTATTGTTTAAAATAGTTATGCGAATGCCCTAATCCTTGGCACTCTGATGTCTCCTCTGAGGCACCATTCAAGACGGTGCATCATTGTGTAGTTTTATTTATTTATTTTTCAATTTTGAATGTTAAAAATGCTTACAGAATGGTAAAAAGACATACATATATTTTTTTGGAACAATAAAAAACTTCTTGTATTAAGTGCATAGTTATGCATCTAACTACTTTTCCGTGCAAATGCCCGTAAAATGCCCACAGAATGGCAAAAAGACGTCCATTTATTTTTTTGGAACAATAAACAACTTCTTGTATTTAGTGCATAGTTATGCATCTAACTACTTTTCAGAATGTAAATGGTTAATATCCTAATTAAAATGAAATTGGTATCAAAGGACTAATGAGCGATGAGATATAAATATGAATATTAAAATTTCCAATGACTCTTAAGTTTTAAAACTGCATACTTTTCAACAAACGCTCTAATGATTTTAAAAAAATGAATATCCAGAAACTACAATTCTTTTCTAATGACTTTTTTTTTACATAACTCTTATCGTTTATTAAGTAATACTGCGGATGATGATGAATTTTACTTTTGGTAGATCATCCATTTAAAGTTTAAATAAAAATCTAAAAAAGAATAAGTACTTTGATAGCAAAATTACAGTTACTTATGCTCTTAATTTTTTTAAAACCTCCATTATACAGAAGACTTGGCTTGGTGGCAATAATTATCTTTTTCTACATTAGTGATAATCTTAATTCGATTTTGATAGCGAAAGTGGTTGATAGTTCCTCCCCACCCTTCCCTCATTTCTTCATTATAAGATGAGGGTGGGAGGGGGGGACACCTTTTCAGAATCATAATTTGATTACAGCCGGGTTCATTTCCATTTCATTTTATTGGGAATAATAGAATGGAAAAGTCAGACATCCATTCATTCATTGGAGATGCAGACATATTTCCATGTACGGATGTTATTTTTACTGTGCGAAGAAATGATTGATTGTTCTTAGCTCTCTTAGAATTAAATTCTTTTCGATTGATAAAAATAAATATTGTTCGATGATGGATTCTTAAACTTTCTGCGCTTTTGTGCCTGCTGTGGAACGGGTTTAATTCGTCAAAATAGGGATGAGAGGAAAGATGGAAGGAGGGGATATTTACATCTATACTAATATTACAAATGTGAAAGTTTGGAGGTTTGAATATTTGTTACTCAATCACGCCAGAATGGCTGAAAAGAATTGGGTGGAATTTAGCTCAAAGATAGATTATAGTCAGGAATAGAACATAGGCTACTTTTTATTCCGGTTCATTGAGTAGTTATTTTTATTTATTTAAAACCAACTTTCGCGCCAAAAAGATGAGGCCAAATCCCGCCACAGATGAGTAAGGCTCCAGTTTTTTTCATCCACAGAGTTGAGGTTAGGCAACAGAATTTTGACCGATTATTTCAAACAATTCTATTTATTTTCTTTGTGTTTGATGTGTTTAAAATCAAACGTTGTTAATGAATCGATCTTTCGGATTCCTTCTGAAGTACTTTTAAATTAAAAGAAAATAGAATAAAGGAAATAAAAAATTTCTAATCTGCATTGTATTACCCCAACTGGCACAGGAAAGTCAGACACGTGCGTTACGCCAACTGGAGTTGAAAGTTCGCGCGTGATTGTTGACAGTTTTGTTTACATTTAAATTAAAAGTTAAAAAATTATATGTATAATACTGTTGTAGGTATCACAGTCTAGATCAGTAAATTGAAAGTCGTATATCTGGTTAGATACACCATTTATATCTCAAGAATGGATGTACAGATTTTAATGATATTTGTATTTTTGTATTCGTTTCAGCCCCGAATAGCAGAATAACCATTAAAATATCGTTAAAGTTCAAGGACAAAACCAACTATCAAATCAAATATGATTAAAATCAGAACAGCCTTCCTTGAAATAGATATGGCATTAACTAATCTGTTCATTGATTGTTAGACGGTACAAAGTTCCCTTGGTCAGTTAGTTTAACTATAAAATAAACTCAGATTACTCGCAAATTGAATTAAAATAATATGGCCAAAAACATCCTGATATTCACCTATACGTTAAAAAAAATTAACAAAAATGTGTCCTATAGGGCCAAAATCAAGGTCAAAGAATGATGAAGAATTCTTAAATATGCTGAACCTTCACCGTGTCTCCTCTTAATGAGATAAAATCCTCGAAAAATTGCCGTCTCAGAATATCGAAATAAACGTTATCTAGCATCTCTATAAATGTCCATGCTTTCCATCTACCGAAATTTACTACATTTGTTTTTCTGATACTATTTTCATATTTTCCCATCTTATCTCAAAAGTTATTGTCTGAAGTAAAAAGTTTTCATCCTGTTTGTAAAAAATAGTTTTATTAATGATATCAGTTTGATGTGATATATTTTTTTAAAATCTCTGTAAGTTTATAGAAGTATTTGACAGATAAAAGAAACTAAATTGTTTATGGAAAATCTTTCCTTTATTTTTTTTCTTTAATCTTCGTAGAAACTCTTGAGATTTTTATCAATAGTATACGATTTATTTTAAATATGCCATTTGATTTTATTGTTATAATTTCGGTAAAAAGGATCTACTCGCATGTTAATGCCTTTTCCCTTAAATTTGTCTGTACAAATGACAATATAGATGAATTTAAAATATTTCAAAGCGATTCCTTGATATTTTCTTTATTAAACATTTTCCTAGATATTGGTAAATACTAAAAAAGTTTTATTGCATACTTTGGCAATCGATGTTAAGTATTAAATAATTTTTGGGTAAAAAATAGTCTTTTGAAATTTCTTCGTGTTTTCTATTAGTGTTTATCTTTTACAGTTTAATTAATCTGATTTTATAATAAATTACATGTGTTAACTTTATAGTATAGTTGCATAGTTTTTATTATATCAATTTTTATGTTGATCTTTTAACTTTCTTCACAGCATATTTCGAGTTCGCTGTAAATTTGAGCTAATAAATGGCTATATTTCATCCAATTGACGCAAACAGAAATAAGAGCTCATTTGAACAAACGTTTTCTTTTTATAGCCCCAGTAATAATATAACTTCAGTACAGTAAAAGCTCTTTATTCGCTGGGTATATGTTTCATAAATATGCCGCTAATACAGAAACCGTGAATACGGAATGGTAATTTATAGGGATTATTGGGGATACGTTCCTAGGTAACAGAATTATATATATATATATATATATATATATATATATATATATATATATATATATATATATATATATATATCAATTTAATTGAAGTTTTTGAACATTTTAATTAATTGTCTTAAGGCTTAGGCAATGGTCTGAAGAATTTTCTCTTGCTTGGCAGTTTTTAAAAGCTCCTTCAAATCAGGCTCATACGCAGCAGTCGCATTAGCAATTTGCCCTTTAAAAATAAAACTTCGTTCCATAGACGGATCAGTATTCATAAAGAAATCGCAAAGCTCATTTGCCATTCCCTAAACCTTCACTAAGATTTTTCAAATTAAATGTCACGTTTCCAGTGCTTGTCGAAGCCTCCTCTTCAATGGGCTGTGAATTTAACATTTCCTCCAAGTCGGTTTCGGTCAAATCTTCATCTTGCTATTCAAGCTTTTCCTGAATGTCACTTGATTCTATATGTTCGAACCCATCTCGTCCTATTCCATTCGCGATTTCGGCTGTGTTTGCAGTTAGCATTTATCAACATACTTTAGACAAAGTTGTGATAAGATCTATTTTACTTTTTTTATTAGTCCATTTGACTGCATTGACAAAGGATATTGGGTTGGATACCTATTGGAATCCTTTTATTACGATGTATGTACTTATTAGATCCGCGAATATAGGAATTGGGTCGCATTTTTTAAATCCGCGTGTAGTGAAAATGCGAATGAATGAAGCGCGAATAAGGAGCTTTTACTGTATTACACATGGATCGAATGCGTTATAATTTTGGATTCCGAATAATGGTTTATATTTATGTTGATGTTTTAACTTTCTTCATAGCATATTTGGAGTTCGCTGTCAATTTGAGCTAATAAATGGCCGTATTTCATACAACTGATACAAACAAAAAATATGAGCTTATTTGAACAAACGTTTTCTTTTATAACCCCAGTAATAAGCTAACATCAGTATTATACATGGATCAGATGCGTTACAATTTCGGATTTCGAATAATGGTTTATATTTAAATTTGAAATGCGTTGCGCATTTCCTACGAGGAAGTCTAATCCTGAAACTTCCATTTTTACCACTCCAATGAAATCCCTCCCCCCCTTCCCGATAAATACTCCATGCTGAAAGAAACATTAAACGAATAGTTTCTCCTTTCCCCTTTTCTAGCAGATTTACCGACATAAACTTTTATCAGAGAAAATATTTAAATAATGATAAGAATAATAAAAAAAAAAGGGAGAAGCTTTTCAGTTTGGGATGGATGCAGTTACTTGCTTTTAATTTCTTTTTCCGTACCATTACTGCTTACTGCGGAACTAATCCCATACGTAATTGCTGCCAGCCATTCACTTTGATCCAACCTTCTTGGTTCCTCTAATGGCCTTCTCCGTCTGGATAGCCCAGCCCCGAAGATTAAACGGGGGATCTCCCCACCCCTCTCTCAGAGGATGTCGTTTGGAGCTCCTTTGGAGGACTGGGAATGGAGCCTGCGCGTGTCATTCAGTTTCACTTGAACTCCTGTTTCCAAATTTGTTTCTGGGCAACGCGAGAGGAAATTCTCGGTTGATCAGAGGATTAAACCATTGAATGGATGCTTTTATTATTTTTTTTCTTTCTTTATTTTGCTTTTAAAATGTTTCTTGGGTTATGTGGTTTTGTCTGAGTGGATTTGAAAATGACTTCCTCAAAATTTAAATTCGGTAATGCATGTGTGTTGGAAAAAGAGTTAACGAAGTAATTGTCAGTGTATTTGAATGGTAACGGTTGCCTGGAAAGAATCGGCGCTTCTTTTAATAAGTGCTTCCTTTAATTGACATAAACTTTATAATATAAAGGATTTACATAAAATTTATAATATAAATGCTTTACATAAAATTTGTTATGTAAATACTTAACATAAAATTTGTAATGTAAATAACTTACATAAAATCTATAATGTGAATAATTAACCTAAAATTTATAATGTTAGTAATTTACATAAAATTTATTATGTAAATAATTAACATAAATTTATAATGTAAATAATTTACATAAAATATATAGTGTAAATTTATATAAAATTAATAATGTAAATAATTTACTTAAAACTAATAATGTAAATAATTTAAATAAAATTTATAATGTAAATAATTTACGTATAATTTATTTATTAATATACTTAAAACTTATTTATGTATGTTAATGTATATTATGTATATTAAACCACTTATAAAATAGTATTTATATGTGGATAAACTATTAACCTGTAAATTACGAGCTAGAAAAAAATCTGGCATTCCTTAAAATTTGGTATTTGGGGAACACGCTGGGAAAGTATTTTCCTACTCAAGAATTCTTAAAATGAATCGTCAATGAAATTATCTTGCTTGATTGGTGATAAACCATCATTAATCATGTGACATGAAATGTGTGAATTTGATGATGCTTATTTCGATACAAAAAACGGTATCCAAATATTTGTAATACAAAAAAAAAAATATTCTTATTTTAATCTGAATATTAATGTAGTGGATTGTAATTCCTAACTTTCCTGACAAATCACTGTTCTTTTTCTGGGAACCAATCAAATGTTATTAACAACTAACAGAAGCTGACATTTATGTTTAAACTTGGAAAAAGTCATTATCGTGCTTTACTGTGTAAAAAGAAGACTTATGTAATTAAATTGTAATTAAATGTAATTAAATATTTTTGTATAATGTATATTAAATATTTTTGTATAATGTATATTAAATATTTTGTAATTTATGTAATTAAATTGTAGATTGGAAGTTTCCTTAAACTTTTTAATATACAGTTGGAATTTTTGTATATACTTCTAATATTTAGTCAAGAAGTAATGACATCAAATAAAAGAATATATTCTCTAGAAAGAGAATTAAGATTATTTTGTTACATGCAAGTAAAGTTTTCCCATATACTGGGCACAGTAAATAGGTAACCAATGCCAAAAATAATTTATTAACACAATTTTAACATGTATTTTGTATTGAAGACGCACAACACAACACTTAAAATGAGGCTAACATAATTCTAACTCCAGAACAGGGCTAGCTTTGCGCATGCGCAGTGAACTAGCTTCTCTTCTAAGGGTTTATCGTATGGTTGCTGATCAGCATGTTACAGCAGGACGGTAGAAGAATCTTACTATGAGTGCGACTTCATCTGGAGTCCGAAAATTTTGTTTATGATATCAGGAGGCAAATTCGATACAAAACAAAGCAGTAAATGGCTGAAAAGGTGCACCACATCTGTTGATGACAGAAAAATAATAATAATGTCTTCAAGATGGAAGAATATCACAGCTGCCATCAGAAGTCAATTGAATGATGCTGGTATTTATGTCAGTTCAAAAACAGACAGGATAATTTTATTAAATGTTTGATTTACAAGTAGAACTCAACGAAAAACTCCTTATCACAATTTACAGCAGTGTATAAAAGCTTTGCAGTGGGTTAAGGAACACATTCGTTGGACATATGATCGTTGATTGCAAGCTATACATACGGAGTGATGAAACAAAAATATTGTTATTGGGTAGTGATGACAAAAACATGTAAGAGATAGATTCAATATAGAGATGCATTCTGACTGATTTCTGGAAACTATGAGGAACTTAAATTAATGTCACAATTTGATCAAGCATGTTTACATGACGGTATTGGTATCTTTCATGTTATCGATGGGACATTAAATGCAAGAAAATATTTTGACACTTTTAAACTTAATCAACTTAAACTGGAAAACTTAGCCAAAACTTAACGTCTTCCATCAGTGATTTCTTTCCCAACGATGCATAATTTATTTTGAAATAAATATACCTAAAATAAGTTTTTATTATGAAATAATAAATAGAATTTTAGAAGCTCCGAATCTGATTATAAATAACAATTAAAATGCAAATTAGAAATTTTATGTTTCAAGTGCTCAAAAAGATATTCTCTCAGGCATTTAGTATTTATGATAGGTTTTATGAGAAATTATTGAATCGTGATTTTACGTTGCAAAATAAATTTTAGTTTTAATGATGAGAATAAAATATATTTGATGTACTTTTTATTTAATTTAATCCATCTCATCATTAAGGGAATACTTCTTTCCTGCTTCATAAAAATTTGATATTATTTCAGTTATTTGCGTATTTCTCTTTTATAAAACTACTAGTATTCATTGTCTGTTCAAAAGAGAGAAGATATTAGTATTTTAGAAAATGAAATTTTATTTTTATACCTACTTTTATATTATAAGAAAAGAATAATTTAATCTGATGAATTTTCTAGTTTCCTTTCTACCCATGAGGAATTAAATACACATGGTATTTTACATGAATGATGAATATAATATTATTTTAGATATTGTACATTCGAAATTGATTGGTGAAGTTTAGCAAGTCTTATGTGTACTCAGCACGACTTCACCGGGAATAGAGAAATGTCTAGAAAATGAAATGTTATAAAAGAAATGTTATATATAATACTGACGTTCTTTCGCTTTCGAATAAATTAATGAAATTCGTCCGGGAGTTCTCTTAACAGATGGCATTTCCATCTCCAAAATTCTTTTATGTTTTGAACTATACTAGACTGTTATTTCTCTGAATAGTTGGAAGTAAATTTGAAAATCTTAATAATTTACCGAGGCATTCTTTCTTTCATTTTTTGTTTTGTTTCAAGCTTCAAAAAGTGAATTCTAACATTTTAAATAAATGTTTTCCTCTGAATTTTTTCCGTTAAATCTCAATTTCCAGAAATTCTTTTTAAAGATGAATATTTTTGAGAGGGGTATTATCATGGGAGAAAAAATTGTTAATAAATTATGTTGTTTTGGTTAGGGAATTTTTGAAGCTTGAAATCGCGTATGCAAGGAGTGTTGAAGCTCGATATCGCATAGACAATGAATAAATCATAAATGACAATTTCCGTCATCATCTTTTAATTGCATATATATTTTATATTTTATTTCGTTAGTTAAATTTTTGTCATACATCGTAATCGATTGAATGAATCAAATGAAACTAATTTTGATCTTTTTATTATTATTACAATGACTTTATTAATTTTTATTAGATCTATTTAAATTCATGGGGAAAATACATTTGTTTCACTATGTTTGAAGAAGCTAATGTACAATATTTTCTAAATGCAATTGTGGAATTTTAAATGTTAAATGCACTTTTTTTTCTTGGCATCCAAGTTTAAATACCGAAAAAAAAATAAAAGAGTAATGGCCATTTCTTAAAATATAACAATTTTTATGGTTTGAGATTTTATCTGTAAAAAACATTCTTCAGATCAGACTATGGCATGTAAGTCCATTTTAGGTCCATTCCATTTTCTGTATGTCATGTAATTCCGTTTTAGATAGATAGTGTAGGCTAAAGAAGATTTTTAAAAAATTTTAAATAAGATTTTTAATTAAAAATCCATCTATTGTTCTACATTATTTTTCAATAATTCCAGAGTATTTTATTGAACAACGATTATTTTTTCAGTACTTTAAAATTACAAAAATAAGCTTTTCTATGATATCAGTATTCTTTATTTAACATTTAAAAAAAACTTTTAACTGGTTTCTGCTTTTGCACTCTGCGATTATATTCAAGAATTTTTTGAATGCTCGTTGTCTTTGTTTTATTAGTATCTTTATTTCAATCCATTTTTAAAAATAAATTAAAGACAGATGAAGCGAGATTTAACCATAATTATACTGCTCTGTTTTATTCTAGAGGTTAGAAATTCTTTGAGAATTTTAGTGTTAAAGGACATATCTTCTTGTCCAAACTATAATAGAGCCGATATTATCCCCCCTTAAATTTTAAATTAATTTTATGAAATGTATAATTTTTTTTGTTAGTTATATTTATTGGTCATTAAAAATGATCAATATCATATCATATGATCATTGAAAATAAATTAGAATTGGAGATATTCTTTAATGATTGAGTGTATAAACTGAAAATATGTAATTCCTTTATAAAACTTTACACATTTTTAAAAAATTAAAATTTGTATTATAAATATATTTGTAATTAATTTGTATAATATATTAATAATAATTAATATTAATAATAACTAATAATAATATAATATAATATTAATAATTTGTAATAATATATTTGTTTTTGCAAAATAATGCAAAACAACAACAACATTTTATTTATATTTGTTAGAGGTAGATGTTTTGAAAATGCGATTTTCTTGATCTCAAATGCTTGATTATTTTAGTTTAATATTCCCTCTTTTGAATTGTAAACCAGGAAAGCCATTACCGTTTCGAAAGCTGACGCATGAATTAAATAAATATTAAAATGCTTTATGTCATAAAAATTATTTCAGACGGTTAAATAAAATTTTTTCTTCTTAAAGGATTTTTGGAGTTCATTCAAAATAGTTTATACTCAAACAAGTAAACTTCTGAGCTGTTTGGGAAAAATGAAAATCTCTATATGTCATTTATAAATTTTTTTAATTCTTTTCCTTTTATGCAACAGTGCATGCAGGGAAGGCACCTCGTATTGAGGGTAAGAGGCTTCCGACATGGTGATTGATTCTCACCCCCCCCCCCTTGTGTGTATGAAATGGCGGCGTCTGGCTCCTCCCATCGGTACTCCCGTATGAAAGGGCTGTACCGTGGCCGGTGATGGCTCTTAGGACTCAAATGTAGTTCTCGCTAGTGTGGCTATCATTCAATTGTTTTCGTGTGCGTTCCGGTTGGTTGGAATAGTTGATTTGTGATTGTTATTTTTTCTATTTACATTTTAGTAAAAGCCTGTATTTGAAGCGTTAAATCAGATGGAGAATATGTTGGAGTCATCGAGAAACATAAACGGAAAGTATAATTCAAAATTAATAATGCAAAACGTATGCATATACATATTGTTATTTCTTGCAGTACTTGCTATTGGACAAGCCCGCTGTTAGAAGATAGCGATTTAAGCCGATAGGGTGCATCCCTTCTTTTAGTAGGGCCACGGTGGCCTAGTGGTAAGGTCTCGGCTTCGGAACCGAAGGGTTCCAGGTTCGAGATTCTATTCCACCCAAGAACCTTCGTGTAAGGGGGTCTCTTGCACTTTAAATCTGTCAGACCAAATGTCCTCCCGCTGGTGTGGTGTGTTGAGGGAAGGGGGTACCAGAGCAGATGTCGTCCTCGTCATCTGATCGGGGTTCAAAATGGCGAGGTTAGTCTCAAAATAGCCCTAATGTTGCTTTACAACGGGACGTTAATATAACTAAATTAAACTAAACTTCTTTTAGTTGCTTCCACTAGGGCCAAGAGTACCACTCAAGTATCACTCATTCGTTTGCACAAGAGGGCACATTCACATTTCTGACAGATAGAAACAATCATGCCGAATCGAGAATCGAACCCAGTAAGTGCCCAGATGACAGGGAAGACTATTCCTATGCCAGAATGCTGGTTTGAGCATACATTATTTCACTAAGTATTTTTCACTATATTTTTATAAATTAGATATAAAGTTGCATTTAATTTTTCAGGATGACATAATCTGTAGCTATCGAAAAATCACGAAGTAAGTATTTCGAAATCAGGAATTGCACATTTCCTGCCAGACTACCGGTTTAAAAAACTACTAATTTCCTGTTCTAGTTAGATTTTATTTTTTAGCTAAGAAAATTCCGACACTTTTTCCGTTTCACGTATTTGCCTTTTGTTGTATGACTCATATAACAATAACGAATTTTAAAATTTTCGAACATTCGATTTTTATGTTGATATTTGCTGTTATTATTATTTTCTCATTTTCTAATATGTAAAACAAAGTATTAGAGATTTAAATTGAAATCTACTTTTTAATTTCTTTTATTTACGTAAGAGATACACAATATTTTGTAACCATATTTAGATCGTTATATTATTGTATTCAGAGAGATCTGCTTTTTTTTATGCATTTGAATCTTGCTGTAGAATATCTTTAAAATGACATCTAATGTTTGACATCTTCTTGACTTTGGTTGCGTTGTTTTGCTGCCTGTTGATTTTGCTGGAAGATAGCGAGTTCTTTATGAATTGGTAATTTTTGACGTATATATTCTTATTTTACAAATATTTTTTCCACTGAATAGTATTTATACTTTTTATAGGCGTGCGAATCGGATGGGATTTGCGGAATCTTCAAGATTGCGATTGCAAAGTTAATAGAATTTAAATCTCTTAGATGTATATCCTGTTTAATTGGCAGCAAAAGGAAAATAGTAAATAATTGCATACAAACTACATTAATACATTTTATTTTACTGTTGAGCTCATAATTGAGAGATTGAAAAGTCGGCCATATTTTTGATGACAAGATGTTCCTCCTAAGGAAGGGTTCGATTAACGAGGGCTTATTTTATAATTAATCGCTGTGTCATTATTACTTATGCGCCGAATCTATTATACATGCAGAGGGGTGTCATTTATGATTGTGGCAGGCCCAGATGACACACAATTCAGGCTATTAGTGTTTAAAATTAAATTTATTCAGATTTACTAAATTATTTTCACTTTAGTTAGTATTATATTCGTTAATATTGGGTAGACGCATAATTAATTATCAGGAGTTGCTATATTTTGATGTAAATTTTCAATCTATATTAATAAAAATGAATGTTTGTATGTATGTTACTTAATCGCTGCCGTACCGCTCATTCAATTCAGATAAAAGCTCGACAGCATATTGGTTGTATTTACACGAAGGT
Organism: Argiope trifasciata; assembly: GCA_026543055.1. NCBI lineage: Eukaryota > Metazoa > Arthropoda > Arachnida > Araneae > Araneidae > Argiope > Argiope trifasciata. The sequence continues at coordinate 949,737 of JAPMOQ010037853.1, read as the reverse complement.
TAAGGTTAATAATACAATTATCTAAAGTATAAAAATATTTTCAGATATATTTACTGCATCTATTAACCATGGATTAACCACCAAATAACTCTCCAAGGAGACACAACAGATTCAGTAAGGATGTTAAATTCAAGCTGGACGTTAATATTTTGTAGCTATTGTACGTAAATGCAATGTAAGTCTTTCTGTAAGGTAATATTTTTATTAGAGAGTGTGCGAGAAAGTTTTAGGGTATAACTAATCTTAAAGTTTTGAAATTTTATTTAAACATTTCAGAAAATGTTATCGAAATATTTTAGTACAAATAATTTTGAACAATCTTAGTTTTCAAAAAATTACCTTTTCAACTATATTCAAGATTTTATGGTATAAATATATTTTCAACGGTTAATCAGTTTTAAAAGGAAATATTTTAATCATATTTTCTGACATTAAACATGAGAATTTTGAATGAATAATAAACGTATCACGAGATACTATAAAAAGTTTCTTTCATTGCCATTCTGAAAGGATACCAAGCTTTGCAATTCTAACAGAACCCATAAATCTAACACATAAAAATGAATATTTGTTTGTAGAATAGAATAATAAAAATAGAATATATATGATTTGTGCTATTTTATATATCCTTCAATTTCAATTAATGTATTCAATGTCGTCAAGAAAATAAATATTCTTGCTGTCCTTTTTAATTAAACAAGATACCTATTTCAAATTTCTAAGAATATTTTTTTTCTGCGGCAGCAACGCGCTGGGAATCAGCTTTTATTTTATAAATTTGTAGATGAAAATATTTTTTTAGATTATAAAAAAGCATATCAGTAACCTTATTTGTATTTATCATATTATGCTGTATAACTTTGTGAAAGTATGAAAATCTTCGATGCCGTTTCGCTGTGTCAATGAACTTTTCAGTGAGGGCACAATCAGAGAAAATCGATGAAGGGAATGGTTTGCCTTTTTCAAATCTGTCGACACTAACTTGGAAGTTAAGCCAGGAGGAGGGTGACTATCGGATTTTCATGACCAGGTTCTTTTGGTGCAGTCGTAGAAGGAGACGTAAACTTGGAAATTCAAATGCTGGTCTGCAATTTCAATGTGGATCTTTCAACCATTGTTCGGTTATAGAAGTAGATGGCGACTGCATTTAAAAATGCTGATATTTTTATGTTCATTTTTTAATAATAAATAATATTCAAGGACGCCTGATAATATCGCTTAAAACGCCTGATTACTATGCACAAACCTTATATTAAATCGGTATAAATGCAAATACACATCGAATGCTGGTCGGCAACTTCAATGTGGACTATTCAACCATCGTTCATTTATAAGAGTAGACGGTGACTACGTTCCGGATCAATGATTTAAAAATGTTACTGTTGATTTTTTTTACCTTTCTTTTTTCATAGTAAATAGTATTCAAGAGCTCCTGATAATATCGCTTAAAAACATCTGATTATTATGCACCGACCTTATATTAAATCGGTATTATTGTAAATACACAAACTTGACCTGTAGACCTCTTAAAAGCCCTAGTGTTGGTTTACAATGGGGCGTTAATATAACTAAACTAAACTAAATCTGCAGGGCTCTTTATAGCTTTATAAATGTCTGGCATACAAAAGATTAATTATTATCTCTTTCTCTAATATTGAAACATTTTTATTTCCTAATATGTGGAAACTGAAAAATGTTTTTATAATTTAAAAAGAATCTATTGTTTTAACTTCCGTAATCTTTGTTTTTCATGACTGCCATAAGTTAAAAGAATATGAGTGCTCTTATAAAAATTGTGATGATTACAGAAATAATACAATGAAGTAGATTTTTTTTTATTTACGTACTTGCCAAATATTAAACATACATAACGACTGTGTAACGTGGCCAATAACGCCATTCGTGTCACAAGAAATATCATCAGAAAAGTAGTTGATATAAATTCATTTTAAATATTTTTGTATATATAGTAAGAAACTATGGATTTTAAAACAAAATATTTCCACCAGATTTTCGGGTGAAGCAATGTAGTATAATTTAATTGTCTTTATAAATTTGAGCAATTCTCTATATTTCATGAGAATTAAATCGCAATTGAATCGATGTAAAGAAGAAGTAACAATTTAACTGTCAGTGTGTTGCATTTTTGATATGTTTGTTCCTTTTAAAAATGAATTTGGAGAACATTTTCGAGTATTGTTTTGAAAACGATTTTCGATTTTAAGAATTGTCTTTCGTGGTTCTCTGTATTCTTGTTGCTTTGAAATTTCAATTTTTATAAATGATATGTAGCAGAATATTTTTTTCTGCTATTTGTTTTAGATAATATTAAAATCTAAAAAAGAAAGGTGTTATTCAAAATTCTAGTATTGCTGCCATAGTAAATGTAATAGTATTTCTGTCATAATAGGATTCAGTAATATTGAAATTTATGATATCTTTTTAAAATGATATTTAATACCAATAAACATGTGATGTATGTCACAAATTTTTACAATTTTCAAAACATATTCATGCCTGATGGCAAATTTTCCTACATTCTGGAATTTCATTTATAAACAACTGCTTAAGACACAATAGTTTTTTTAATTAATATTTTGGTATATGATTATTTTCTTATTAGATTTTAGAGACGTTATGATAATGAAATTGAATAAAATCAATTAATAATTAATTTAAAATGAAGTAACGTATTTTTTAAGGTACTTACTGTCTCTTATATTTATATGCAAAATTCTTAGCATGCATTTAAGATTTAAAAGGATCATATATATATATATATATATATATATATATATATATAGTTTTGTTTCCGTAATTAGTTTGGTTTTTGTTTCGTTTACATAATTACATTAATTTAGATTTGTTTCATAAATCAGTTCTATTTCATTTACTTTTCACTTTTGTGAAGTTTTAGTTGTTTAATTCCGAATTAAATTTTAATTTCGATTTCGACCTAATTAGTTTCGATTTAATATTTGTTCACTCAGGAAATGCGTTTTAATTATTTTAATGCTTTTATGGTTGTGTATATATATATATATATATATATAATGTAAAAACCAGTGTTTGAATAAAGAAGCTAAATTTCGCATACATTTGATTTTTTCCTTTTATGTTTTTTAAAGATAAGACATTTCTTAGTATAAGTTCACATTTTTTTCTCTTTCCTGTTTAAATTTAACATTGGCAATGCGAACACCTTGTATTGAATATGGGGACTTTTATGCCCCTGCAGATATGACTTCTAACCATTTTCTATGGAATTCACGCCGCCCAATACCAATGAAAAGTGTGAATTTTAGCGATTTTACTTTGTATCGGTGCATGCGAAGTAGCAGAAAAATTTCTTTCCCGAACTTTTTACTTCTTTCTATCAGGAGGGAGAACGGGGGAGGCTCAGTCCACCTTTTGTTACCTTTTTGGCAAGCATCCAACTCGCGGCTCCTGTGAAAAATCTTCCTCGAAGGTCATTAGCGGCGGTATCTGGTTTCCGATTGAAGGTGCTTAGCATTTTTCTAACCTGTCTGTATCGAGATTTATGGGATTAATTTGTCGCATATCAGGAAGTTGCTCTGGACGTACAGAAGCGTTAAATTAAGTTTTATTTTGTTTCAAGTGCTAGCTCTCTGCTTTCTTTTTGTGTTTGAGGCATTCTCCTCATTCTAAGTGCCCCTCGTGTTATAACAAGAGAGGGCTGTATTTGTTGTGTCGGTAGAAAGCCGTGATTAAGATCCATTTAGAAAGGATTTCTCTGTCCCGTTTTTAAAGCAAACTCACTTTGTGTGAAAGAAGCTGCTCACCTTTTATTTGATAGTAAACTTTAAATTGAAAAAAAAAAATGTATGAATATTTTTTTTTTCTTATACAACAGAAGAATTTTTGCGGACTAACTATTTAAAAGCGAAATGTCTTATAGATAAACTTACAGATAAACAGTTATTTATATTATATGTATGTCTCTTGTGCGCTGACATGCCGCTGATCCAATTCCGATAAAATTTCTACTATTTATTGCTTGCACTTACCGGAAGATTATAGAAATAATACAATCATTTAAAGAATAAAAAATATTTTTCGATCTATTTACACCGTCTATTAATTATCGATTAACACAAAATAACTCGCCAAGGAGACGCAACAGATTTAGTAAAGATGCTATATTCGAGCTAGACATTAATATTCCGTAGCTATTGTACGTAAATACTATGCAAGTCTTTCTCTAAGGAAATAGTTTTATTATAGAGTGTGCGAGAATGTTTTAAGGGAACCAATCCTATAGATTTGAAATTTTAACTAAACATTTAATAAAATTTTAGGGATTTTTTCCCCAGTGATTTCCGAAAATATTATACTGTAAAAGCTGTTTATTTGCTGGGTATATGTTCCATAAATATGCCGCGAATACAGAAACAGTGATGGTAATTTATATGGGATTATAGGGGATACGTTCCTAGGTGACAAAATAAAAAAAACAAATATATAAAAAAATCAATTTGATTGAAGATTTTGAACATTTTGATTAATTATCTTAGGGCTTAGGCAATGGTTTGAAGAATTTTGTAATTTTCTCTTGCTTGGCAGTATTTAAAAGCTTCTTCCATTCAGACTGATACGCAGCAGTCGCATTAGCAATTTACCTCTTAAAAATAAGACTTCGTTCCATAGACGGATCAATGTTCATAAAGAAATCGCTAAGTTCATTTGCCATTCTTAAACCTTCAACAAGATTTTTCAAATCAGATGTCACGTTTCCAGTGCTTGTTGAAGCCTCTTCTTCAATGGTCTGTGAATTTAACATTTCCCTCAAGTCGGTTTCAGTCAGATCTTCATCTTGCGATTCAAACAATTCCCGAATGTCACTTGATTCTATCTGTTCGCACCCATCTCGTCCTATTCTGTTCGCGATTTCGGCTATGTTTGGAGTCAAAATTCGAACTTGCACAGATTCTTCGTCATTTTCTAAAGTCAGAGCAGGCCACTGTTTTTTTTCAGCATGACTTCAATTCTTCCAATGATTCCTTTATGTTTCCGATGCATTTTGCTATGTCACATCTCTTCCAGCATTACGTAACATTCATATCAAGATTAAAATCCATATTATCCAATATGATTTTGAAGGTTCGTCTAATATAATAGAGCTTAAAGGCCTGGATTATTTCTTGGTCCATAGGTAGAAGCAAAGCCGTCGTGTTGGGAGGTAAAAATGTCACTTTTTATATTTGGATGCATAGTTTCAAGTTCGTTAGGATGACCTGGTGCATTGCCCAAAATTAGAAGTGCATTAAAGTCTAAACTCTGTTTATTGAAATAAGTTTCAACTTCAGAAACAAAACAATTCCAGAACCAGTCACAAAAAATAGCGCTTGTAACCCACGCTTTCTTAGTAGCACGCCAAAACACTGGCAGGTTGAATAAAGAAATTTTTAGCCGCGAATATAGGAATTGGGTCGCATTTTTTTAATCCGCGAATAGTGAAAACGCTTATGAAGGAATCGCGAATAATGAGCATTTACTGTAGTATAAATAATTTTGTACCATGTTCCAAAAAATCATCTTTTCAACTATATAAAATAGTTTATGGTATATTTTCCATATTTAAACAATTTTAAAAGAAAATTTTTAATTATATTTTTTAACTTTAAACTTGAGAATTTGAAACAAGTACTAAACGAATAACGAGTTACAATATATAGTTTCTTTAACTACAGTACTAAAAGAACACTGAGCTTTACAATTCTAAAAGAATACTCAAATCTAATGCAAAAAAATGAATATTTTCTATGGAATAGAATAATAAAAATAAAATAAATACTATTTAAGCTTCTCCATTATATATTTTTCAATTTCGATTAATGTATTCATTGCCGACATAAAATAAATATATCATTTTTCCTATCATTCTTAAACAAGATAACTATTTCAGATTCCAAACGGTATTTCCAAGATTACTTCTTCTTCGTGCCGGGGACTAGTTAGTGTATATATAATGCTAAAATTTATTATAAACTGAATTAATTTCCTACTTTTTAGCTAAATTTAGCTCATATTAACTTTATTGTGGATTATTCTATTATTTCCTGATTCCATTCCACATTATTCTATTTAATTAATTCAACAGAATCTTTGTAAAACTGCTGAATCGATTAAAAATCTTACTTTCCCGCACTCCGATTGAAGATTCAAAATACCGCTGACTTAACAAATTCTTTTTAAAAGATCCCTGTTTCCCTTTCCTGGTACGCGCGTTTGCTTAGAAAATCCATGTTTTCATCATTATATTAGCACTTAAATTCATCATTGTATATCATTATACACTGAAGTGACAAAAGTCAAGGGATAGCAATATGCAAATATACAGATGGCAGTAGTATCGCAGTGAGAAAGTATAAATGCGCAGTTCGTTTTCCAGATCTTTCATTTGTGTTCAAGTTATTCATGTGAACAGGTTTTTCGTGATTTATGGCGGCACATTTAACAGACTTTGAACGTGGCATGTTAGTTGGAGCTAGACGCATGGGTCATTCCATTGCGGATATCGTTAGTGAATTCAACATTCCGAGATCCACAGTATAAAGAGTGTGCCGAGAGTATGAAATTTAAGGCATCACATCCTATCATGGACAGCGCAGTGGACGACCACCTGCACTTAACGACCGAGACCACAGACGTCTGTGTAGAATGGTCAATGTTAATAGACACGCAACACTTCGTCAAATAACTGCAGGAATCAATGTGAGACGTACGAGGGACGTGTCCGATAGGACTGTGCGGCGAAATTTGTCTTCCTTGGGTTATGACAGCAGAAGACCGACTCGAGTGCCTTTACTGACAGCACGACATCGCCGGCAGCGACTCTCCTGGGCTCGTGAGCATATCGACTGGTCCCTAGACCAGTGGAAAACCGTGGCGTGGTCAGATGAGTCACGATTTCAGTTGTTACGAGCTGATGGTAGAGTTCGAGTGTGGCGCAGACCCCACGAAGCCATGGACCCAAACTGTCAGCAAGGCACTGTTCAAGCTGGTGGTGGCTGCATAATGGTGTGGGTTGTTTTTACATGGCATGGACTCGGTCCTCTGGTGCAACTGAACCGATCATTGACTGGAAATGGTTATGTTCAGCTGCTTGCAGATCACTTGCAGCCATTCATGGACTTCACGTACCCACACAACGATGGGATTTTTATGGATGACAATGCGCCATATCCCCGGGCCAGAACTGTTCGCGATTGGTTTGAAGAACATTCCGGACAATTCCAGCGCATGATCTGGCCACCTAGATCGCCCGATATGAATCCCATCGAGCATTTATGGGACATCATCGAAAGGTCCGTTCGTGCCCAAACTTCTGCACCATCCATACTTTCACAATTATGGACGTCTATACAGACAGCATGGCTCAATATTCCTGCAGAGGACTTCCAACGACTTGTGGACTCCATGACACATCGAGTTGTTGCACTTTGCCGGGCAAAAGGAGGACCGTCACGATATTAACAGTCATCCCATGACTTTTGTCACTTCAGTGTATTAGCATTGGGAAAAAATATTTTCCTTATCAGCATTTCATGTTATATAAGACGAGCTTTGTTGAAGAGCTTTTTGCCATTCCTCCCTGTGTTGTTCTGTGTTATATTTGACCGTTGCTCTGGCTTGCGCGCGCGCGCACGCACACACGCACACACACATACACACACACACACACGCACGCACGCACGCACACACACACACACACACACGCACGCACGCACGCACGCACACACTTTGAATTTTTCTTTTCTTCGTAAGATTAGACAGAGAGTCTTCCATGGATCGATATAAATAATAATCCAATGGAGAAACATCTGTTTAATATAGAAAGTGGGATAAAAATCAAAATTTAACTTTATTACGTTTTTTTATCAATAAACTCGTTATTTTGCCGAATTTTTTTTACCCCTTTACTCAGATTGCAAGATAGTTTGGTAGCATTTACCATTGATGGTTTCATTCTTTTGAAGTAGTTTCGCAGCATAGATCATCAAGCTGATCCTACAGAGCACGAGCTACGAGCCATGAATATTGCCGCATTGAAAACGAAGCATTGCCGAGTCTGAATAGCTGAATGGTTAAGACGCTGGACTCATAGCGAATCCCAGTAGACTTTAAATGTGTTTAAGTATTTTTCCTTGATTTCGTGTTCCAGAAGATTTTGGATTTTTCTCCAATTTACCAGATAAGTGCTCTGGACGTTTCTTACTGTCTCCAGAAAGGTATTCTGGAACTTTCCCTACTTGTATAAAATCTGAAGATCTCTCAGTCACACTTTTCTTAGTTCAGAGTTGAGATAATAAATTGATTTAACTCTACTTCCTGTGTCATTTTGAGTTCCATCTTCGTGACAATATTTGGCCACGCCGTCGATATTGATATATCATCAAGAAAAGTCCACTTTTTTTATGATTTTTGTTTCTATCCATTTTTTTTAATCTTAAGAGACAATACGATGCTAAATATATATATATATAATTTTTTGACTTTGAAGCAACCGTTCTGCCACAAAAAATTCGCCTTTAAAACCTTCTCGACTTCAATTTGTATGCCTTTCCATTTCTCCTCTCTTTATTCAAATAAACGCATTTAAAGCGTTTGAAACTGGTCTTAAATATCAACACTTCAGCAATTTCATCATGAAGTTGATAGCTTGATAGCGTTTACCAATGATGGTTTCATTAGATTGAAGTTGCTCATAGCACACAACATCAAGCTGATCCTACAGAGCCGCTATACTCAACCTGCGGCCCACGGGCCGCATGCGGCCCGCGGAGGCTTTTTGGTTGGCCCAATTATTAAACTAGGTAGTTACAACATATTTGTAAACAACTTCAAATTTCGCGCCCTTCAAAGAGTTGGTAATTGAACGGGAAGTATGGGAATGTGAGCGATATCAATAATTTGCTTAAATTGGAAACGCAAACTATCCTAATCTATGGTTGCGCAAACGATACGGAATACGCGGCGCGGTAATCCCCTTAAAGGTCTGTAATCTATGGTTGCGCGAACGATACGAAATATATGGCGTGGGGAATCCCCTTAAAGGTCTTGTCACGCGCAAACGCGGACGGCGGGGCGACTTGCGAAGCTAAACATTGCTTGTCATGCTAAACATGAGACGTGTGTTTTACTAATTGGCAAGTCGCCCCGCCGCTCGTGTTTGCGCGTGGCCAGACCGTAAGATCCATGGACCTAAGTGCGTGTCGCTTTGATTGTCGATCGAAACTAAACTTGTTATAAATTTAATCTAAATTATTAAACTAAATTTGTGTACGTTCCCGCGTCCTCTGCCAAATAATAGTTTTGTTTTGTAAATTAAGTATACCTATTATTTTCAAAATAATGTCAGGAGTGTCGTCGAAGTATAAAAGAAAAATATCAAGTTATAGATTGTTTCAAGATGAGTGGGAATCTGATTATTTTGTTGTGCCAAATAAAAACAACGCAGCTACTTGTTTGATATATCGGGAAAGTATCATATTGAAGAAATACAATATTTCTTGTCATTTCACTTCAAAACATAAAGATTTCGACGAAACGTTTCCTCCCGGATCGTCTTTGAGAAATGAGAAATTGAGTTTTTTTAAGAGATCATTGCATGAGCAACAAAATGTTATGTTCGCGGCATTATCACAAGACTTGGCGGTAACAAAAGCATCATATGAAATTTCTTACATTCTTGGTAAGCATATGAAACCATTTACCGATGCGGAAATTGTAAAGGAATGCTTTATTAGTGCTGCTAATATACTTTTTGATAAATACAGTAACAAAAAACAAATAGTATCTGATATTAAAAAAATACAGCTTTCGGATTCAACCTGCACCAGGCACATTGAAGACATTTCTAAATTTATTTCCGATGATATATTAAAAAACCTAAGAAGATGCAAGTTTTTCAGTTTAGCATTTGATGCCAGCACCGATATTTCAGCAACATCGCAGTGCTCGGTGTTTGCTAGATATTGTACAGAAAACAATTAAATTCATGAAAACTTTTTAAAATTACTGCCAATGAAAGGTCAAACCCGAGGCACGGATTACCTTGATACTATTTGTAATTTTTTAGAACATCATGAAATTGATGTGCAAAAAATCGTGTGTTTGTGTACAGATGGTTGTCCTTCAATGACTGGATCCGAAAATGGCTTCATTTCATTATTTAAGAAAAAATATAATTGCAGCAATTTAATAACTTTCCATTGTATTATCCATCAAGAAAACTTGGCGGCCCGTGCTGTACAACCAGAAATAGAAGCTGTAATGAAAACAGTTATCAATATTGTCAATTATATACGAGCAAAAGAACTGAACCACAGAAAATTTAAAACCCTTCTTGAAGAACTGGGAAGTGAGCACAGCGACGTTTTTTTGCATACCTCGGTGCGATGGCTTAGTAGAGGAAAGGTTTTTTTCATTACGCCATGAAATAATCCTATTTTTAGAGCAAAATAATAAAGGGTACCCAGAATTACAAAACGATGAATGGTGGTGTCTTTTAGGTTTTCTATGTGATATTACGGAAAAACTAAACAATCTCAATCAGAGTCTACAAGGCGAAAATAACATAGTGTCCAATATGGCAAATAAAGTGTTTGCATTTGAGGAAAAGCTAAGTATTTATTATAATGAAATACAGAACAAACAGCTGCACAATTTTCCAGCTATTATAAAAACCAGAGACGACGGTATTAACATTTCAGAAGAAAACTGCTCCATAATTTCAAATTTTATAACTGCACTATTAAACGAATTTCAAAAAAGGTTTCAAGATCTCAGAAAAATAAAAAATTGTTTGTTACTTGTAGAAAATCCATGGCATTTAAAGACACCAACTATTTCTGAGTTGGCTTCAGTTTTAAATTGTAATTACTCGGAGTTGTTTGATGAATTTATTGATTTTAAAAATGACACCAACCTGGAAGTAATTTTCAAAGAAAAAAGGGAATATGTGGAATTTTGGAGCATTGTTCCCCAAAAATATAAAAGCGTGCAAAGATGTGCCCAAATAATGCTAACATTTTTTGGGTCAACGTATGTGTGCGAATCATCTTTTTCAAAGATGAAATACACAAAGAGTGTATATAGAAATAAACTGACAGATTCCCATTGGGATGATATAAGAGTAGCATGCAACGACAAGCCAGATATTGATAAAGTTTTAAAAAAATGCTCTCAATTCCAAAAGTCTCATTAGATATACATATAAGTAAGTAAGCATCTTTGTTAAAAGTTCTTTTTTACATTAAACTAAATAATTCATTAGGTTGATATTACTTTTTCATTTACAAACCGAATTATTTTTTACTTGCGGCCCGGGCTACCGTGACTGAAACGTGTTTGTGGCCCCTATAAAAAAAAGGTTGAGTATGGCTGCTACAGAGCATGAGCTTCGAGCCATGAATATTTGGTATATCACTGTCGATATTGGTATATCACCAAGCTAAGTCTACTATGTTTTACTATCTTTATATCTATCCACTTTTCATCGTAAATAACGATACGATGCAAAATAATTTTTTATTTTTTGACTTGGGAGCGATCTTTCTACCGAGAAAATTCGCCATTCAAGCTTTCTCAACTTCAGTTTTGTATGCCATTTCATTTCTCTTCACTTTATTCAAATAAATGCATTTAAAACTGGTCTTGAACATCAACGCTTCAGCAATTTCATCTGGAAGTTGATGTGAATCTTGGTCGAGTAATGCTTACGATTCCCCGCCTTTGATCTTTGGACCACTTCTAAAGCGCCGGAGCCAATATATGCAGGTTTTGATCGTTGAGGTATGCTCAAAGTAAATTTCCAACAGATTTTAATGACTTTCAGCGGCACTGTTCCATGAATTCCTAAAAGAGTAAAGCTTCCTGCATGCGTTTTTGTCAGCTAACAAATGAACTAAAGATATTTCGGATTCAAACAAGTTTAAAAATTAAAATTAAAAAAATCAATCATTGTATTTAGTGAGCGCAAATGCAGCTACAACTAAAATACAAATGAATCTAAATTAATTAGCAAAATCATCCTATCAAAAAGGATTGGTTATAGTTTTGATTCGGTTGTGTTCCTTTTTGCTTGGCTTCTTTTGTTAATTACTATATATATGTGTGTGTGTGTGTGTGTGTGTGTGAATTTTGAATCTTTTACTCTGCAATGTTAGGAATTTTATATTTAATGCAATTGGAATAAAATAACTATGTATAAGCATAAAAAACAGCATTTTTAAAAATTGGCACAAATCTGTTTTCTATTATTACTTTGGTTCCTAGCAAATCTGTAAATTTTATTCTATTTTTTTATTCATATTTCCTCCTTTTTACACCACTTATTTCAACTCCAGTAATCAAAATTCCTACATTTTTCACTACTATTCATTTTGTTTTTTAAAAAAAACCTCATCTAAACCAAAATATTTTTTCCCACTGAAAACTTATTCACATTCGCGAAAAAGACATTTTATTTTTTCATGCGGTTTTTACTGTTTCCAAACTAAAATTTAAATATGGTTCTGTCGCCTAGAGAAACCCCTTTTCCGAGTGAGATTATTAAAGCTGGTCTCCTCAGGGCCCCATAAAAGTCTCCGCGAGACCTGGTAGGTCGCCTTCCTTCATATTTATGGCGGAATGAATCTCATGCTGGTTAGTCGTCCGTAAGCCTCGTGTACGACTACTGTTTGGGAGGATCTCGTTGCTATGCAACGCATCATCTTGTCTAGACTCAACTATTAATGTCCGATCACTGGTGGAAATCGCCTTTATAGTGTTTTTCTCCGCGCGGCTTTCGCTTTCCGTAGCCCCGTTGCTTTTTTTTCCTGTTATGCATATTTTTCTCAGTGTTTTCGCTGACTTAATTAGTGCTTTTGTTGCTGTATTTCAGCACTTTTATCGAAAATTACATTTTCTATCCTTTTTGTTTAATAATCAGATTCAGTGTGGGTTTTTTCATTGTTGAAGCTAATATTTAGGGTGCTAGTTTTAAAAATTGGTTGTCGTTTTTTTTAGTTGTTAGAGGTGTTATGTGAGTAAAAATGTTTAAGTCTTTAAATGTTTTATTTTATTTATTGAATGATTTCATTTTTTAAAATGAATGTAACGGAAATTAAACATCTTTCCACTACTTAATAATTTTTTTAAATTAAAATTAAGTTAGTCCGTTTGTAGTTAGGTTAGAGGTGTTGTCACTACACGTTAACATTAATTTTTAACTAATATTTTTATTGTGTTTTATTAATTATTATTTTTATTGTGTTATGTTTAAAGTTTTTTTTTTTTTTTACTTTTAACTAAAATTTTCTGTATTTTTAGCTTTTTGCAATATTTATGGTGAATTTTTCGTTATACACGTGGCTTGGGCTAATTTTTTTTTTAAAAAGTCGGATTTTGTCTTTGCGTTTGATAAGGGTATTGTACTTTACGGTGAAAAAAATCAACTTAAAAAATAAGGAATTGGAAATAAATTGATTGTACAGCATATAATTTTGTGGCAAGATATAATTTTTCTGTTTAATTTTTATCGAGTGCTTTTTCTGGGTTTTTTTGTATTTTTTACGTTTGTGTATTTTGTATATATATATATTTATATATATTTCTAAATTGCGATAACCTTATACAGCTATTGCAAAAATTAAAGTTAAAAAAATTTTCTGTGAAGTTTTGAATATATTTAAGAAATGTTTAACATATTTTTTTACTTAATATATTTTGTTATTTTTTTAAATTAGAATTTGGGAGGGAACTGTTGATTTATTTATGTGTGCTGGGCAATAATGTTTTTATTTAAAAAAAAATGTTTTAAGTTATCCTTTTCCAAAGGATAACTTAAAGGTTTTTTTTTTTGTAAACTTCATTATAGTAGTGCTCTGCAAAATTAAGCTTGAACTCGAACCTACACTTTTATTTTTATCGACGCTTTAATATTTTATTATTGATTCTCAGTGAAAGTTTAGTTTAGTTTAATTTAATTATATTAACGTCCCTTTTTAAAGCTACACTATGGTTATTTTGGCATGGATTTCGTAATTTTGAACCACGATATGGGACGGGACCTGAGCTGGCACCCCCTCTCCAAGCTTTCACACCACATACCAGGGGGGTATATATAGCCCTGGAGGATTTAACGTTAACCAAACCCTCGTACATGACGTTTCTTCAGTGGAATTAGGTCTCGAACCAAGTCATAGGTCTTCGATTCCAAAGCTGTGACCTTACCACCAGACTGCCGCGGTCTCCACAAGTGACACAGAGAACCATTATATTGTGTTTTTGGGAATTTTTTTTCATTCCAAGAATGAAAGAATATTATTCTTAAGAGAGTTTTTCGTAATGTTATGGGAAAGTGACGGAAAGCACCATTATATTGTGTGTTTGAGATTTTTTTTTTTTTTTTTTTTTTACATTCCAAGAATGAAAGCATAATATTTTTGTGAGAGTTTTCCCATAATGTTATGGGAAAGTGACAGAGAGCACCATTATATTGTGTGTTTCAGATTTTTTTTACATTCCAAGAATGAAAGAATAATATTTTT
>JAPMOQ010037853.1:922443-935172 GCA_026543055.1 Argiope trifasciata | reverse complement strand
GAAAGAATAATATTTTTGTGAGAGTTTTCCCATAATGTTACGGGAAAATGACAGAGAGCACCATTACATTGTGTGTTTGAGAATTTTTTTGCATCCAAGAATGAAAGAATAATATTTTAATGAGAGTTTTCCCGTATTGTTTCGAAACCGAAAGTAGCTACAAGCTGATGAAAAAGACCGATTCAATTGGTACCAATGCTATTAATAGTTTCGGTGTTTTAAATTGGACCAGATGGATTAAAGGAATCCAAAAACAGGACTCTCCTCCTTGGCAAGGCGAATCTTTGCATCAAGGATTTCTGTGCTGTGATTTGTGCAAATCATTGTTGTAGGGCCCACGAGACTGTTATAGACGCCCCAAAAATTTATTTTCGCCTTTTTTTGTTGCTATTTTCAAATTGCTGGACCACTCATATATGTCAAAAATGTGTGGCAATTCTTTAAAATCTTCAACTTTTTTTATTCCTTTACTTTTAATTATTTGGAGCATTGCAGAAAAGAAAAGATATTTCGCGATAAGAAATACGTTAAGACTAACGATTCCTGGATATTCTTTGAGCAATGGTTGATCGATAAATAGAGGATGTAATTATTTTAAATGAGGCAAGTGGAATAAAAGCAACTGGTAATTTTAGCCATCACTGATTTACTTCAAAAGCTCTGTTTCTTTTTGAACAGGCTATGATAATTTATGTTTGGTAATGACTTTGCTATGAATTATTGTATTTCTTTTTTTTTTTCATTCGAAATATGGTTGTTATCAACCAAATGTCTGTTTTCGAGCTTAATACTTAGGGCTAAATAGTAAAACATGGTTTTTTTCCCTGAATAATTCTATGGAAATTCTTTGTTATGTTTGGTAATGATTTTGCTATGAATTATTATATTATTTTTTCATTCGAAATATGGTTGTTATTAACCAAATGTCAGTTTACGAGCTTAAAACATAAGATTCAATAGTAAAACATGTTTTTTTTTCGTTGAATAATTCTTTAAATATATGAAATTAAATTGTAGGCGAAGAAAAGGAAATAATTTCTTTATAACAAGTTATGTGTTGCATTTCTTTAATTTTGGAATGTATTTGCATATTTCGTAGATGAAAAGTTAAAAAAAATGAAACCCGGTGCATTATAGACATAAATGATCGTTTTTGCCATTTATAGTATGTTTTAGATAATGATATCTTTCTAACAAGGTTGTTTTTGGCAAGGTGCTTATTTGTTGACTCTTTTTTTTTCTTTTACAAATATCACATGGCTAAGGTCAACTGCAGTTCTACTTTAGCTATCACATGGCAACAATTACGACGAAAAACAACTATTACATGAAAATAATATCCATTCTAAATTGTGTTAATAAATAATAGATAATGTATCATGTTAATAAATAGTAGATTATGTATCATTTTAATAAATAATAGATAATGTATCATGTTAATAAATGATAGATAATGTATCATGTTAATAAATAATCGATAATGTATCATGTTAATAAATAATAGATAATGTATCATGTTAATAAATAATAAATAGATAATGTATCATGTTAATAAATAATAGATAATTTATCATGTTAATAAATGATAGATAATGTATCCTTTTGTTTAATAAATGTGTGAAATTAAATCGGAGTAGAAGAAAATGAAATAATCTCATTGTACAAAATCGTATGTTACATTTATTTAAATTTCGAATGTATTTTACATTTCTATTCGAGTAAAATTAAAAAATGAAATCTAGCACATCGTATAGAAATAAACTCTATTTACCATTACATCCATTTAGATGTTTAGATCACGTAATTTATTTTCTGTTTATTTGAATTTGAACATTTTTGCCTATACTTTTTTTATTCTTAATCTCATGATAAATTTAGTTTCTGTTTTCCATAATTAGTCTACTGTTGACGTTTTAAGTTATTTCTTTTCTTTTCCTCATCTTCTAATTGCGATGCTTTTTGGCTCGAAAAATAATTTCAGGGTATTAGTTAAGAGTCTCCTTGGCGTATCTTTTTTAATTTATGGTCGCCAGAAGATTCTGTTGACCTTTTACAACATTTCTATTCGCCGGCTCTTAGCAAGGAAATTTTCTTGCTGACGTCGCCGGAACGAAAAAAGCTTTTGTACTTTCTCGCCAGGGATTCCGTCCTTTCAGCGAAAAAGCCCCGCATTTTCCGCTCTCGCCCAGGAAAATACTTAAATATCTATTTTGCCGTCCATATTGATTCGCGCGTAATGTGGGAAGGACTGTTAAGATAACTCTATGAATGCTGAAGTGGTCGCTGTAAGGAGACTGTCAATATACTCAAGACAAGAATGAGGGCTAGTAGAGGGTAAAGTAACGTTCAGCTATTAAAAATAACTGTCTTCTTTAAAGAAAAGAAGATTATTTTTTTCTATAAAAAATCAATTACCAGAGGCTGTATAGTTCTAAAAGGAAGTAATTGTCATAATGTTTATCAAACAATTGAGGTTGATAAAATTTTTTATAACTTCCTTTTTTTCCTATGTAAAGAGAAGTGTAAACCGTAAATTGATCTTTTGAACTTTCTTTCTGTCGCATTATATATAAAATATAAATTGGCATTTTTATAGTAAAAATTTCAAATTTTCAATTCAATTCGATTTCAAATTTTTATCTTATATTAGCCCCCGCTAATTATAGGTTATAATTTTTTCTCATTTTTTCATGCAGTTCCACTATTTATTTAGTTATTTCTATACGCCGAACAAAAGGACAGACGTCTGTTGCACTCGCACATACTTTTCAAAGATACCTAAGATTCCTTTGATTAAATCTATATGTGGCAAAGAAATCCTTTTCAGAATTTTATAATAAAATCACTGATGTGAAAATTTTCGGTCCCTTTGTACTTTTACTTACGATGCAGGAAGACGTCATTTTGCATCGCATTTTCTGTTTTACATCGTCTCTTTTCTGGCATTAAAGAGTCGATGTAAAAATGATGCTTCCTTGGGAACGAACTGAAAAATATTTCTGCTTTCCTCTTACCTGCTTTAAAAAAACGATACACTCACGCGCACTTACGTACACGCACACATGCATGTCATTGCAACCAATATTTATTTATCATTTTTTATGATAATTAACTAATTTGCGCGTATAGTTGATTGAATTTATCTGATCGCATTGAATTCTTCTTTTATTCTTCATAAGGAACGATGAGACCCCCAGGGGCACCTCGAAATGAGGATGAGATGCTTCCGCCATAGTGGTTGGATCACACAACCCGATGGGCACAATAAAAGGTGGGGGCTCTGGCCCTCCCATCGATGACGGGAGATACTTCCTACGGGAAGGGTTGTACTATGGCCGGTGATGGCCCTTAGGACTCATAGTTTCCGCCTGTGTTGCTGTAGCTGCTGTCTGGTCATTCAGTCTTTGCGTGGTTAACCCATGTGCCTTAGAGGCGGTTCGGAAGTCAGTTATATCACTTTAATAAGGAACGGAAATTCAAATTCGTTTTTTATATGCGAACACACTAATATAAATTTCCAAACACTATGAAATTTCACATATTTCTTTAGTATCTCGTTCCGTTTATTTACTGGCCAATATATTGTATCTGGTGAACTCGGGGAAAAAAATGATTATTTGAGAATTTATGTGGTATATTTCAACAGGCTATTAAATACTTAAACCTGTTTTACTATTAGCAATATTAATGGGCAGAGATTGAAAACAGTCGTTGATTTAAAGTTCATGATTCCCTTTCCGACCGTGCATCATGTTTAATTTATAGTTTAACTCGTAAAATGTTTTTATTTTTATTAGACAAATAAACTTGATTTTGTCACATGATAAAGTTACATCTATTGCTATATTGCAAAATTCCTTTTGAACTGCTTTCATTTATTAGCAAAGACGTAGTATTTGTTCTCATTTTAGTATTTCTTGAACACAAATTGCTTCACATTAAACGCATATATACAACCTAAACTTACGATTTATTGTAGAAAATAAGTATGAGTTAGTTTTAAAGTTAATTACGAATTCGAGATGAAGAATAAAAGAGGGAAATTTCTACGCCTTGTAAGACAATGCAAAATTAATTGCTGTTATTTTTGCTTATGGTTTGCACAAGTCCGCTAACAGTTATTTGTCAGCGATTCAAGTAGAATGAGTGTCTCTTGTTTTTTCAGCCGCACCAGTTAGGGTCAAGAGTACGACTTAGCTTCTTCATGCTTCATATTCGCTTGCACAGCCCTTTTTTACAGGGGTTCAAACACCTCACAGATAGAACACAAAAGAACAACCATGCCCGTACCGGAATGTCCAGATCACGAAAAGACACGCTATCCCTATGTCAGAACCCCAGCGTTACAGCTAATAATAAAGTGATCTGCTACATTCACACCAATGTAGGACCATATTTGCACAATGGTTAGAAGAGCAAAGCTATTAAAATGACACAGCTTATACACTAATGAAATTTTGAGATTTAACCGCTTCCCTTACAAATTTTTTTGAAAAAAAATGCAAAAAATCATCACATTTTTTTATTTTATTTTTGAACACAAGGAAACGAAACAAAACCAAATATGTAAGTTTTAAGTTGAATTTTTAATTTTTTACAGGTGTAAAAGTATGTTGTTTTAATATTAGTTTACTATCCCGAGTTATCTCGGGCAAATGGGAAAAAAGTTAAAAATTAACTGAAGTGGCACCCCCCTCTCCACACCACACCAGCGGGAGGACTTTGGCCTGACAGATTTAACGTGCAAGAGACCCCCTCACACGACGGATCTTCGGTGGAATTGAGTCTCGAACCTGAAACCCTCCGGTTCCGAAGCCGAGACCTTACCATCAGGCCACCGCGGCCCCTGGCCAATCCCGCCAAAAGAACCGCGAAACCAACGAAATCGGGCAAACTGCCAGTTAAAGTTGAATATTTCCTTTTATTTCCTCCAGGCCGAGAAAAACCGTGATAAAACAATTCGTACTGACAAATTCTGCTTCACCCGAGTTTTCTCGGGATAATAATTAACTGCAATATATACGAACCCGAGATAACTCGGGATAATCAGGCAAGCGGTTAACAATGTTTTTTTTCTTCTGGTTTCTACTAAGAACAAGCTATGGACAAGCAGTAAATTTGTTGTTGTTGCTAATATCTAAGGCCTGACTTAAATCAAATCCAAAAATTCTTTGAGAAGAAGAAAGTCAAAAACGAGGAAAGATGAAGAATATATTTCTTTCCAAAGAAGTTCAGTCTAGAATGTGTTCAGCAAAGGCCTGATATTGGCGACATTTCGGGTACAGAGGGTAAGATTTTCCACCCAGAGAAAATAAAAGATATTTAAGCTAGCCAATGGCAAGGCGCGACAGGCAAGTTTTTGTTTCTCTATCGCCAAGAAAGAATTAAGGACTGACCCAGGTATTGGTCCTATCCCAATAATGAGTTGGGGGAACTATCCGATTCTTCTTATTTAGGGATTTCGTCTGAGAGAACAATTCTGAGTGGTGGTGGGACTAATTCTTATCTGGTCTAGTTCCACTAGACCAGATCCATGAGGTTAAAAATTTCCAAAAAGTCCAAAAGCAGATGTTCACTTTTTACAGCCTCTTCACATGAAAACCCCAGACATTTCAAAATGTGCTGCGGGAAAAATGGAGCATTGTCTCATTTGAGACATGATGAATGTTTTCTTTCACCGTCTTCAAAAATCATACACTTCATGTGGTCAGTAGAAAGTCGAGACAGAATCGTCTGATGTACTCTGGAGCCCTTAAATGTTGTGGTGGCTCCAGGATGTCTTTTAAAGTACCAAGGGTGAGCCCAGGTTTTAGAAGTTTACTTTCTGAGAGTTCTGAGTATGAGTTTCTAGAGTTCTGAGTATGTGAGAAGATAGTATAGCTTGAAGTAAATTTCAGTGAAATGAAAATAAACGATATCCTTCTTCATATTGCTAGTTATAAATAAATAGGTAGAAAATCGAAAATATTTATTTTAAATGTGTCGCTGTCTAGCGAAAATCACAGCAGAGTGAAACTGTAATAATGAATTGCAAAGCGTAAATTTTGTTTCTTCAGAGTCAAGGGATCGATACATCGCCAGTGGCAGTTTTCAATATGTCAGGTGGAAGTTGACTTCGGATTTAAAAGGGAGAAAAATATAGTATTGGGGAAAAACTGTATCGAAAAGCATCTTGGATTCGAAATCGTGAAATAAAATGGTATTCAAAATGACGCATTGGGAGTCGCTTATTTCAAAATATAAATTAGAAAGTTAGAAGGGAGTCGTGAATATATTTTTGAAAAGTGTATTCGAAATTAATACTGGAGGGATATATAATAATGAAAAAAGTTATTTTTGATTTGAGTTATTTCATAAAAGCTATTGTGACACACTACAACATAGTGTGAAAAATATTCTTAGAATATACAAAATGAAATTGTATTGATGTGGTTTTGAAGATAGAAGGGTTATATTGGTTACAACAGCGGTATGAGGGCGAGCGTTATCCTGTTGTAAAACACCCCCTTGAATGCTGTTCATGAATGGCAGCGCAACAGGTTGTATCACTAGACTGACGTACAAATTTGCAGTCAAGGTGCGTGGGATAACCACGAGAGTGCTCCTGCTATCATACGAAATTGCTTCCCAAACCATAACTCCAGGAGTAGGCCCTGTGTGTCTAGGCCGCAGACAGGTCACTAGCAGGCGTTCACCTGGCCTCCTCCTAACCAACAAACGGCTATCACTGAGATCAAGGCAGAACCGGCTTTCATCAGAAAACACAACAGATCTCCACTCCGTCCTCCAATGAGCTCTAGCTTGACACCACTCACGTCGCAAACGGCAGTGGTTTGGAGTCAGTGGAATGCACTGTACTGGGCGTCTGGTTCGGAGCTGTCCTTGAAATAACCGATTTGTAACTGTTCGTTGCATCACTGTGGTGCCAACTGCTGCTCGAATTTCAGCTGCGGACGCAGTACGATTAGCCACAGCCATACGCCGAATACGACGGTCTTCCCTCTCAGTAGTACCACGTGGCCGCCCGGAACCTGGTCTTCTTGAGGCAGTACCTTCCCTAGACCACTGCCGCCAATACTCATGCTCAATGGATACATTCCTGCCAAGTCTTTCAGCAATATCGTGGAAAGAAAACCCACCTTCTCGTAGCCCTACAACACGACCTCGTTCAAACTCAATGAGCTGTTGATAATGGCTTCTTCGTCTTCTCAGAGATATCCTTGACTAACATTAACCCGCTACGTCAAATCTCAACTGTAAATAATGATCACGAACCTTACAGCGCTTATTTAAAGCAAACCTCATTTGCATGTTCATAGTGTCGCTACTAGCGCCACACTTATGCGCGTAGCTCGAAATTGGAATCGATGTCATCTTTCAGATGTATAAACACGCCTACCAAATTTCGTTTATCTAGCACTACTCCTTCCTAGTGTTGGGATTTTTTTCCCATCAGTGTATATATATATATATAATATGGCGTCTGGAGTGTCATCTTAGAGTTGCTTGTGTTATATAATGCAACAGATACTCAACCAATACGGAGGTATTCGATTCCAGCCCCCCCCCCACACATCCTTTAAATTTAATTTAAATATGAAAATAACATTTTTTAAGAATTTATTTTATTCTCGATTTTAGCTAGCATAATTAGCAAAACCAAGAAACAAATAGATGAAATCTGACATTTACAAGATATTAAATATCCTTTAATTTACCAAGATGAAAAATAAATCTCAATCGTATAAAAGATGAAGAGAAAATGAGAAATAAATATGTGAGGAATAATTCATGGTCATCGAATTTCTTACGTTATTTCTTTTATCTTTACCTACTTATATAAATTTATTTATTCCTCTTTGCCCAAATCTTGACAGATGAAAGATTTCTGTTGATATATTTATACATGATAAACGTAGTTTCACCTTTTAACAAAACTGTGAGCTTTTGCTTGTAGAAAAAATATATATATAGTATTCGGAAGAACATGTACATTCTTGACAAAAAGGTTCAATACGTTTTCTGTTAAAGGGAGCGGTGATGAAGTGTCTCGTATTTCATCGAATATTGCCCCCCATCTATCGATTTTCGGTTCTTTTATCACGAGTCGACAATGGCTGGGCGAGGATCAAGTTCTTTTTCCTGTTGTCGGAAGAAACTGGATTCGTGCGAGAATGTGTTTTGGATTCTCCCCAAACTCGGCAACTGGTCATTGAAGATTCGCCGGGCTTATACCTCTTTTGATTCTTTTTTTTTTTTCCCCTTTCTGAAAGCTGGAAAAAAATATTCCTGAAAATAATATTTTTTAATACTTTGATAAACGATTTTTTTTATAGCTTTAGTGCAGTTAGAATGATTCCTTTTTACTTTTTTTTAATACGAAGTATAAAGAAAATATTATCTTCAAAAAAATAACAATAATTCGAAGAAATGTCTAATCTCTCTATTTCAGAACTCGCGAGTTTGTTACAAACATAACGATTTTTTTTCTTTATGTCTGTAACAAAGATGTCTTAAAAATACTTTGGCTTAGAAGAATGAAATCTGACTTACGGTTTTTATACCTAATTTGTAGATTTCTATCAAAGTTTGAACAAGGCGCATATTTCCGGCTATTCTTTTATAAGTTAAAATAAATCACTACGAAATGAAAAGCTAAATTTATAAAATGTTCTAACTATATACCATATTTATAATTTATAATGTAGGAACATTTAGAATTCTGAGCCAAATTCTACTAAGGATTGAAAACTTGTCGTTTTGTACTTCAGTAAATATGTAAACGCGATAACTCAAAAGCGCAGTGACTTAAATATTTTGAATTTAGTATGTGATTTTGTGACTACAATTTTAATTATTTGTCTAATTTTAGTTTCAACTGTTTGAGAAAATAAAAATTCAATTTTCGGGTACTATTAACCGCATGCCAAAGTTTAATCGCCAAGTATCACCATACCGTAAGAATGCGCACATTATATTTTCTAAATTAAAATTTTTGTGTAACCACCATCGGTTACTACTATCTTTCTAGAATTAATTTTGACATTGAGGAATTTCAACTTATCATACCAGATGTGTTATTTTTAAGTACTACGCCCCTTTGGTGACCAGTTTGTTCTCCCAGTTCATCGACTTTAGGGGTTGATAAGGGATTGTTATTAATTGTGATTTGTAAGAATTGATTTGATTGTTACTTGATACGATCAAAAAACATGATTACAATTACTGCAAATTAGAAAGTATATATGTTACAAAATAAAGGTGGAACTGAAAATCCTAATAATGAACTAAAGACCGGTAAAAACACGCGATTGAAACATTTGATGTATAGTTAGAATTCCTTCATAGCCTTTAATGACTTTTTTTTTCAAATAATGTGTCTAATTTAATTAAAAGGATTATTTTTTGAAAGAGAAAACTATTCAAAAATGAAATGAATATCATTAAAAATAGAATTTTTGGAGTCATAAGATAATATACAGATAGCTTTTTGTAAGATATTTGCTATAGAAAATATGAATATTAGTGTCGATAAGAAAGTTATAACGATATTGTTAGACTTAAAGTTAAAGTACGGCCACCAAAATTGAAATGTTTTGAGACTATATGTCTCCCCCTTTATTTTTTAAAAATCTTTAAAATTCATTTGCTACCATTTCTGCGATCCATCCAGAATAGAAGTTTTGGGACTATTGGAACGATTTTGATGTTCTTTAATTAATCTTAAATCTGACTACAATTCTTTACCTCGAGGTGTTTAAGCCTATTTTTGTACAGGAGTAAACTTTTTATTTGAAGTTTTCAATTTCACATGCATCTTCTTTCCTCTGACTTGGATGTACTTTTTGGTGAGATAGCGAAATATCTCCAGAATGTTTCTAAAAATATTTCGCAGCTCCATTGATTAGCTGAGAAAAGCGTCGGGTTTAACGCACCTCAAAAAATATTCAATGAATGAAGTAGTCTGAAATTCGTATGATGGTTTCTTGATATTTGACTGTTGCCATTTTAGAGTAAGTAATAACCGCGATTTCTGTGTCACATACGTTAGAATTATATATATATTAAAAATTAACTTAAACAGAATGAATTTCTTAATTTTTAGCTCAATTTAGCCCAGATTAACTTCATTCAAAAATTTTCTCTTCTTTCCTGATCCGCTACTACGTTACATACTTAATTAATTCAGGAAATACTTTGTAAAGTTCTTTAGTCATCGTTTCCCACACTGCGAGTGATTAATAAATGTTTCTGACCTAACTGAATAGTTTTACAAAAAAAATCATGTGTTTTCCCTGCTATGAATGTCACACATTTGGAAATCCCTAAGAAAAAGTTTTAGTCTATTAGCACTGTAAACAAGATTTTCCCTATCAGACTAAGCTATTTAAGACCCAAGATAAAATTTTCGAGACCTTTCCCTCATTCCTCCTTTTTTAATCTGTGTTGTGTCGTCGCTTTCTGCTTGTACATAGACATGCTTGCTTCTTAATGATGAAATTAAATGACGGAAAAGCATCAAAGATGTCTTCAATGTCTTTGAACTGCAATCTACTTCCCAAATTTTAAATCATTTCTTATTATTTATTCGACATGGATAGTTTTCTGTGCAATATTATCAAATTAAGTAAAAGAATTAAATTAAATCCGCGGGAAACGAAATAAATGACACAAATGCCGCTTCAACAATGATATAATATACAATCATAAAATTATTAAAACAATCAAAACCCATTTCTTGGTCAACAAAATTAAAACGAAACCAACTAGGTCGAAATCGAAATTAAAACTCAATTCGGAATTACACGCTAAAATTTCACAAAATGAAAGGTAAATGAAATAGAACCAATTAATGAAACAAATCAAAATTACTATAATTAATAGAATTAGGTAAACGGAACAGAAACGGTACTAACCAAGGAAACGAAACCAAAACCGGAATCGAAACTAAAAATCATTACTGATTCAAACAAGTTTAAGAATTAAAAAAGCTTTTGTTATTAAATCAATCATTGTATTTGGAGAGCGCAAATGCAGCTACAACTAAAATACAAATGAATCTAAATTAAATAACAAAATAAGCTAAATTCGGTTGTGTTACTTTATGCATAGCTTTTTATATATATATATATATATATATATATATATATATATATATATATATACACACACACACACACACACAAAATTTTGAAAGCAGATCTCAGGTTCGAAGACATCGAAGAAGACTTTTCATTTTTATTTTCGATTTATTCTTCCTCCGGTGTCAGATATGCATATTTACAATCAGCGCGAGCAAGCAGATGTGACGAAAAAGCGAGAAATTAATTTTCCCTCGTTTTATGTAACATACCTTGATAGGGATAATATTGTTTATACTGCCGATATATTATTAAGATTCTCATAGGGATTTCTTAACATGTGACTTTCAAGGCAGGGGAAAGACATGGATCTTTTTGTAAAATTATTCGTTTAGGTCAGCAACTTTTATCAATCACTCTCAATGTGTTAGTCGCTGACTAAAGAACTTTACAAAACATCTCTTGAATTAATTAAGTAGATAACGTGGAATGGGATCAGGAAATAAGAGAATATTTTAGAATGAAGTTTCTATGCGCTGAATTGAGATAAAATTTTAGAAAATAATCAGGATTTAAATTGGATGTTAGAATATCATTGTATGTACAATGTGTGTATGATGTCAGGAGGGTCAAACTTGGGCCGCCTGCACAATAACTCAGCAGCCAATATGGAGCTAACGGATTCCCGGCAACAAAACTCAGTATTCATGTAATAGCGTAAATTCACGCAAGCGACCTAGCCTTTCGTCAAGCTCATTAAATTCGTTTTTTTTTTAAATCTAATACTGCGTGATTCTTGTAATATGACCCATTTTTATGGGTTTCCCCTAGTGCCCCTGGATATTGGTCAACCGGTCTTTCCCCTAGATATTTGTTTTGATATATAATCCGGTTTATAGAGACTTATTTTACGAGCCAAGAGTTAGCATATCTCTAAACACGCTCACACGCACACGCTCGCGCACACACACACACTTCTGATTCCCTTCGAAATTTCTTGGTGAAGTTATTTTAGTTGTTCTGGTGGAGAGCTTTATCAAATTTTTATCTTATGTTGCCTGTCGAAAATGGAAATAAATGGGAGGTACAAACGACCTTCAATGAAGAATCCAAATATTATGAGTTTTGGCATGGTATAAAAATAGTCAAGTGATTGAGGCTCAGAGATTGATTTTTGCTTTCACCATTTATTTTAAATAATTATATTAACCCTTTGGTTGTTAACCGCTTTAAATTTTGAACCATTTCGCGGGAATTGTTTGCGGCCAGTATTGATAATCTTGGAAATTAACACATTGTATGCGGGTACTAGTACGTTTTCTGACGATTGATATTTGAGCGCATGTCACGTACTAATACGGGTTAGGGTGATAATATATTTTTATATAAACATGGTTAAAATATATTTTTGTTTACAAAAATCTTATGGTTCTTATATATATATTTCAATATAAAATACGAAAAATTGATTAAAAAATTAAATTTTCGATCGATTAACTGAATAACTAAATTTAGGCGCTAAACGCCCGCTCCCGGTACAATTCCGCTGCAAAATATACCCCCACACAATGTGTTAAACTGTTAATTTGCAACGGGCGCATATTTGCACTTATCGGTCTCACCGATGGGTTTTATAGGACACATGTAT
>JAPMOQ010037853.1:887159-913026 GCA_026543055.1 Argiope trifasciata | reverse complement strand
ATATATATAAATGAATGTCTGTCTGTATGTCTCTTATGCCTTCCTAAACCTTACGTTCAATTACGATGAAACGTGGTCCACTTATTGTTTACATCTACGGGATTGTTATAGAGATATTACAATTATCTGAAATTAAAAAAAATAAATTATTGAATCTCAATCGTTTCTATTTACCAAAGATTTACCTAGATATAAGTAGCCTAGGAGACAATTGATTCTGTAGAAATGATAAATCCAAGTTAAACGTTAATATTTTGTAGCTATAATACACAAATGTCGTGCAAGCTATTCTAAAAGGTAACCACTTTATTACAGATTATACGATAAAATTGTATGGAGACTAACCTTGGGGTTTTCAAATTTTAATTAAACATTAGCTTTTGTCTCAGTAACCACCAAAAATATTGCAGTAGAAATAAATTTTCGCCATCTTGATTATCAAAAAATATCCTTTCAACTATATTGACGCTTTACTATAATATGATAAATATATTTTCTATGTTTAATCAGTTTTGAAAGAAAATATTTTAATCACATTTAAAAAAAATGAAATTTGAGAATTCTGAACGAATATTAAACGAATCACGAGATACAATAAATAGTTTCTTTCATCACCATTCTGAAAGAGCACCAAGTTTTACAATTCTTCGAGAATCGACAAATTTAATATATAAAAATAAATAATTGTTTTATCCAATTTTGATAAAACATTGCCAAATTATTGATTGATTGCACGTAATATTTTTTTTGGCGGTAGCAACGCGCCGGGTACCAGCTAGTGTAATACGTAAAAACGTGAATATTTGTTTGTTGAATAGAATCATAAAAATAGAAAAAAATACTATTTATGCTTCTCCTTTATCTATCCAATTTCAATGAATATATTCATTGCCGACAAGAAAATAAATAACAATCTTCCTATCATTCTTAATTAAATAAGATAACTATTTCAAATTGCAAACGACATTTCCAAACTTATTTCTTCTGCGGCAGCAACGCGCCGGGTACCAGCTAATATTTTTTAAATTTTTGAATGAAAATATTGCTTTTATTATTTTTTCGGTGGTAGCAACACGCCAGGTACCAGTTAGTGTATATATATACTAGCCGCCTTTGGCGACCAGCTGGTTCGCCTTGAGTAAAGCGTTCTAAAATGTTCAGTTAAATCACATATTCATTAGCCTTGAAGTAATTCCGGGCATTGATTGACCTGAAATTAGTATTTTCTTTAAGATGATGGACGGTAAGTTCTAAAAGTACACCTTTGCCTAATAATATTCTTTAATTTTATAAATCAGTCAGTTTTAACCATCGGTTATGCTTCCAAAATATTAAAAAAAATTTCGATGATGTTGCCAAAACATTAAATATGTTTTTTTAAAGAAAGCGAGAAAGGGAAAAAAAGTATTGAATTAAAGATACAGATATTGCAAACGATTACATATGCCATTAAGTCGGGCATATGCATTTCAATGCATATTCTGTCTAAATTCAATCAGGTTTACCTTAAATAAAGAAGATTTATTGAGTTAATGATATAGATATTGCAAACGATTATAGAAACCTTTGCTTTGCATTTATTTTTTAAAGAAAATATCACATTTTATATTTCTTTTATTTTATCCAGACATGTGCTGAAAGTTGCATTTCTGTAGATTTCTTTTGCGATGATAATTTTTTTTTATTTGAACTTCCGGCATTCTTTTATTTTATCTAGCCACGTGCTAAAAACATGGTTAAAAGATTTCTTTAAAAATTTGTTAAAAATAGAAGCTTAAGTTATACATTAAAACACTAATACCATTAGAAGGCTAATTTTTCAATCTTTAAATTGATGTAAAAATCATGTTTATGCGATCATGTTTTCGGAAGTTATAGCAGAAAAACGTCGAAATTTCGCTTAAATTTTAATTAATTCAAATTCTAATTAAAAATTCGAGAAAAGGGCTCCGAGGTGTACATTCCGGACCTCCAAGGTATACATGTACCAAATTTGGTAGCTCTACGTGCAACGGTCTGGCATGTAGGGCGCCAACACACACACACACGCACATTGAGCTTTATTATAAGTATAGATATAGATATCCACCATAGAAATCTTATAACGTACCTTACGTCATGACAAACCTGTCATAGTATGTTCATCTATACTTATAATAAAGCTCAATGTGTGTGTGTGTGTGCGTGTGTGTGTGTGTGTGTGTTGGCGCTCTACAGGCCAGACCGTTGGACCTACAGCTACCAAATTTGGTACATGTATACCTTGGAGGTCCGGAATGTGCACCTCGGAGCCCTTTTTTCGAATTTTTAATTAGAATTTGAATTAATTAAAATTTAAGCGAAATTTCGACGTTTTTTTGCTATAACTTCAGAAAATATTATCGGATAAACATGATTTTTACGTTAATTTAAAGATAAAAAAATTAGCTTTCTAATAGTATCAGCATTTTAACATTTAACTTAAGCTTCTATTTGTAATTAATTTTAAAAGAAGCATTTCAACTATATTTTTCAACAATATATTTCGGACAAAACAATAAAATTTAATCTGCAGGAGCACGTTACGAGTGGAAGGGGAAAAATTATCTTTTATCAATAGGTTGCCATCAGATAGATAAAAACTCAAATTAAATAAATAAATAATTATTGCAAATTAAACATTTAAAAATGCAATTTTCAGCACGTGTCTGCATGAAATGAAATAAATATGAAATATGTTTTTTCTTTTTAAAAAAAAGAAAATGCAAAGAATTTTTTGTGACTTTTACAATATTATTAATTAAATAAATCAGCTTTGTTTAATAATAGAAATACATCTATAAAAAAGTCTAAATGAAGTAAATAGCTGCATAGTATGTAGCACGAGTCTATAAATGCTTTAAAAAATGAAGAATATTTAGCTTTTAATTAAAAAGAAATGAACTTGTGACATCAATGTTTTAATGTATAACTCAAGCTTCTATTTTTAACGAATTTTTAAAGAAATATTTTAACCATGTTTTTTTGAGCACGTGACTGGATAAAATAAAATAAAACAATGCCGGAAGTTCAAATTAAAAAAAAAAAAAACTATCATCGCAAATCAAATCTAAAGAAATACAACTTTCAGCATGTGACTGGATAAATTAACAAATATAAAATGAGATATCTTCTAAAAAAATAAATGCAAGGCAATGGATTCTATGATCGTTTGCAATAGATATATAATTAATTCCATAAATTATCTTTATTTACAGTAAACCTGGTTGAATCTAGACAGGATATGCATTGAAATCCCGACTTAATGGCATATTTCTATAATCGTTTGTAATATCTGTATCACTAATTCAATAATTTTCCCCCTTTTTCGCTTTCTTCAAAAAACATATTTAACATTTTGGCAACATCACCGAAAAAAACATTTTTAATATTTTGGAAGCATAATCGATAAATTGTTAGAGCATTAAACTCAAAAAGTTTTTTCGAATAAAGTTACCGACTCTTTAACTACTAATAACTGAATCTTTTAACTTTAACTATTTCTTAAATTTTGGCTAATGAATATGTGATTTAATTGAAAATCTTAGAACGCATTACTCATGGCGAACCAGCTGGTCGCCAAAGGCGGCTAGTGTGAAATATACGACAAGAGCTCGTAGACAGCGAGTGTTTTGTTGGGGATTAGCTATTTTCAAAGAATTTCATCAGGCGCTAAAAAGCTTTATCGATCTTCTTTCTCTTTTTATTTATAAAGGGCCTTTAGTGGTTGATGGATCGTCTCTTCCTGTCTCAGTTGTGCCGTCGAGTCTGCTTAATAGAACTTGGCACCTTGTTTCGCCCTTCACTGCCGCAGACCAAGCGGGATCCCTGTTGTTACGTTGTTAAAAGGTTTGCCCTCCCCCACACAACTTATGGTGAAATATTTTAGGGTTTTTTTTTTTTCTCTACGGATATATCTGATTTTTTTAAAAAGATATTAGCAAGTATTATTTTCTCTGATTTATTCTTACGAAACTTCTCTATTTTGTCTTATATTATAATATCTTAATATGTGTTTCTAATTTGGCCAAGTTCATCTGTGTTTTAGTGGTAGCATCATTAGCTCTCGGAAAATACAATGCATCTTTTATTAGTTTGGCTCAGAAGCAATTAATTTTTTGATTGAATTACATCATGATTGCATTTTTTATTATTTTCTCTTATACGAAGTATAATAAAAGTATTGTAGTTGTCAAAAATGAATAATAATAATAATAATGAAATCTGCTATCGCAATTTTATAGTTATCATGTGATAAATTATTTTTTTATGTTATTATTTGTCTTAATTAATTTTAGTCATTAATCAGTTTAAACTGGTTGAAGAAATCAAGAGATTTCTTTCTCGGCCTCTGTCTCTCTTTATACATTTTTTAAACTTTCCTTTTCAATTTTTTTAGTTGACAAAAAAGTTTTGGAGCTCGACATATTTTGAGGAGGAAAAACCCATACCCCATAAATATCAACGAATAAAACTCCAAAATAAAACAACATTAGCAGATGATATATATTTCAAAAGCTGTAGTGCGAAAGCTAACTCTAAAATAAAAAAAGGGATAAATCGTCAATGTATTGCTTATGCAATTTGAGGCTTCAACAATTTGTTGCCATCATATTTTTAGGCTTCAAAAACCTCAAGCGAAAACAATATCATGTTATTACATGATAATAAATAAAAATTCAAAAAAAAAAAAAAAAAAATCTGTAATCGAAATTTTGACGAATTTCTAAATTTTAAATCTTCCTTAATATTTTTGAAATGGTTTGTTTGTTTGTAGTAAAGATAACTCAGAAACGCTTTGATATGGATGTATGAAAATGAGCATAGAACTTTATATGTCATATGCTCGAATTTTATCGATTTTTATCAAATCTTGAGCTAAAACTGATTTCGAGGAAGTAAGTTTATCCGATTACTTGAAATTTCATAAATTTACATGAAAACGAGAATATGTTTAAGTAATAACTGCAAACCTACTTCTTCAGAATTGTTTTGAGCCAGACAATTTTTAGATATTGAATGTATAGTGCTAGATGGATAAAACTTGGGATACGGACGACTATCAATTTTTACCCAAATTTAAAAAAGGGATTGAACGTATTCCTGTCTGTTCTTCCAGAAGCATGTAAACGCTGTAACTCCAAAACGCAATGACTTAAATATACCAAATTTAGGGTCCGATTTTATAGTTACAATTTTTTGTTATATTTTGGTTTTAGTTGGTTGAGAAAAAATTCCCCTAAAGCACAAATTCACCTTTATTATGGAATATACAAGTATTATACATATATTGCGTGAGTTGTGAAGCTGGTACACACAACGTGTGTGTACTGACTGAGTAGTGAGTGGTCATTTTAGCGTTTAAGAGCAGATTGTTTATAAAAACCTAATTCTGAATTTCACAAAATGAAAGATAATAAATAGTTTTATATTCGCGACACCTAAATTGTAAAGCTGTATTTTGCATTTTAGCGATCAGAGGTTTCAGATGCAATATCCATTTTTGATTTACTTCTCTGTGTTGAAAAGCTCTAAACAGAACGCGCTTTTTGTTAAGCATATACAAAATCCGAAAAAGCAATACACCCACTAGTTAAAAATTATTATTCTTTGAATTATACTTAAACTGCAAATTGAGAGCGCAAATTAGATGGCCCTGAAAAATACTAAGATCGCAAAATTGCTTCCATTGCTTTTCACTTATATATTTGTTAGTAAAAATCGCTATAAAAATCTAAATTAATTTTTTGATTAATTAAAT
Source organism: Argiope trifasciata (assembly GCA_026543055.1). NCBI lineage: Eukaryota > Metazoa > Arthropoda > Arachnida > Araneae > Araneidae > Argiope > Argiope trifasciata. The sequence continues at coordinate 907,247 of JAPMOQ010037853.1, read as the reverse complement.
TAAATTAATTATAACTGTTGACAATATTTGTAATCATGCAGATTTATCTGTGCTAATGTCTATTCGTCTCTGACGTCATTGCAAAGTGCGTGTTGCTTATTTGTCATGACGTCGGAGACGATTACATATAAAAAGGCATTTTTCTTTCACGAAAAGAGAAAGAGACTAGAATGATCTTGTGTTAATTATTTTCTTTCGTTTCACTTGTTGGTCTTGATTTATTTTTCTGATGTCTGTTATAAACTTGTTTTACTGCTGCGTACTGTGTTATTGTTTCCACTGAATAAGCATTTCTCTGCATTAAAACCCTAGTTGGCGTCTAGTTTCCGACAAAAGTAACCATAAACCGCCATTCTATCTCGCTACTAAGGTTCACGATTAAATCTCATTGACCGAACCCCCTTCAATATTGGAACTGTGATTTAGTCTTCAAGGCAACCACTGTCTCCGGTATAAATCTATTCCCGTCTACGTCCCATCAGCGATAGGAGGTAACCGATTCCCGCCATTTCTGTAGCCATCCCGTTGGTGAGAACCTACCATCATACCGGAAGATTCTCATCCTCACTTCTGAGGTACCTCCACCCGATGGTTGAACAACAAATAATAAATAAAACAGCGTTTTGGAGCGATGTGAGGAAAACAGCAGTGATATAAATTTTGTAGAGTTTCAATGTGTTTATTTCTCATTTTGTCCTCAATTAAATCTTCTACATAATTTAAAATGAGAATAAAAGGAATTTGAGAAATGCTTATTGGATAGAAAACGCCCTTAATGAATGTGGAATTTAGATCGGTTTTACTGATATTTGACTCCTTTGTTTGAATTGTAGTCATTCAATACTTGTGACGATTGATAACGAAGCCATTTACCTTTGATAAATATGTAATTGAGATTCAATATTCTCTTCGTCCCCCCCCACCGGTATCATTCCGTAACGTGTGAAGTTATGATGAAAGAAAAAAAAAAAGAATTCGCTTCGTTCTCGTATCCTGCCTTTCGTAATGGCTTTGAACACGCATTTCTCTCTCTCTGGTTTCTTTTCGAGATGAAGGCTATTTAAATCTTTTTATTATTAGGAAATGCTTTAATGAGGAAGGCTGTTGAGAACTTTCTCGTTTTGCAGCATAGCCTTTCCGTGCAGACTGTAATTATATTTTGCACATTAAAAAAATGAAGTCAGCTTCGGTTATTAGTAGAATTTGTATTAATTTTACTTATTTGATTGATAAATTGTATTATTGGTTTGACAGGTCTTTTATTTATGTGTGGTTGTTCTACTTTTTGACTGTACTACTCCAGGCGTATAGTAACATTTGTATTGATTGAAATAAAATTTAGTTTAAATGGTTAGAAAAAGCTAAAAGAGTTTTGAATATGCTGAATTAACAGCAATGTAAATAATATTTTAAGTAAATCCCTACCAAAAGTGCTAAAATATAATTGAAATTAGAGAGTAAAATGTTGCAGATTTTATGATTAGGAAAAGTTGAAAGTTATTATTGTAATTATTCGCCTTTTTGTCTGTTTAATCAATTTTAGTTGCTGTTTCTGTTTTTATTTTTGTTTTTCTATAAAACAATTTAGGGAATCCGTTGCAATAAATATAAATTTCCTTAAAAATTAACTTGCATTAAATTTTGAATTTATTTGTTGGAGATATTTCTATTTAAAGAATTAATTGGTTTATTAAAATATCTTTATTGAAATTATTCTTTGCTCTATTCATAGATGTGGTAAATTGTTAATCCATTCGATTTCTTACTAAATTTTTCATAACTACTGAAAGGCCAAAATAATATACTAATATTAATAACTACTTGGAGTCATTAAATTATTTGATTACAATAAAAGCTCGAAACAATTCTTTCTATAAAGTGCTTTTAACTTTTGTGCGTTGATGCTCTTTAAAAAAAATATTGTGCTTTTAACTTTGTGTGTACTGATGTTCTTATAAAAAAATATTGTTTTTTTTTTTTAACATTTTGTGCACTGATGGTCTTTTTTTTAAAAAAAATATTGTGCTTTTGACTTTTTGTGCGCTGATATTCTTTTAAAAGATATTGTGCTTTTAACAGTTTATGTTCTTTAAAAAAATTGCGTTTCTTTTTAACTTTTTGTGCACTGATGCTCTTTTTTTAAAAAAATTTTGTACTTTAAACTGGTACGCAAATAGAAATGAATTACTGCTTGTGTTTAGATAGGAGAACCCTTCGCGCTTTAGCTTTTCGAGAGTCGGTTCTAATTCACTACAATAGGGGTTGAAAAATATAAAATAGCTGAAGGACATGGGGGCTTTTTTATTATTACTAAGTAATGTTAGGAGATTGAACCATTTCCGGATTAAAATATGTTGGTGCGATTAAAAAATTTATTTAAAAACTAACATTATGTTATGTATTTATAAAAAATTAACACGCTTCTAATCAAAAATATCGATAGTCCTTCTTTATTGCTGAACGCCCCTTTTGAAATAAAGAACAAAATGAAGTATGCACCTATTTTTGAAATTAGTATAGTTAGCGAATGGGAAAATGAATTTTAAACTAAATGAAACTTCATTTTGAATTTTGACTTCATTACATTAATTCTTCAATTTCAATTACTTCATCAATTTCATCTATGGTTAATATTTTATAAATACCTTTCAAACATTTCTTTGATTCTAATTTTAAGCATTAATTGGTAAAACAAATTTGAAAATATTTAAAAAAAACATTTGAACAAAAGTCTAAAAATGATAGAATTCTAGCAGATTTTTATATTGGTTTTACTAAACTTAACTTTCGATTTTTCTAATAGTAAGCAAAAGTTATTTAATATTATTCATTGAATTTTATTTTATACTAGCTGGTCCCCGGTGTGTTGCTAACGCAGAAGAAATAATTTTGGAAATATCGTTTAGAATCTGAAATAACTGTCTTGTTTAATTAGGAATTTTAAAAAGAATATAATTATTTTCATGTCGGAAATGAATACATTAATCGAAATTGAATGTTATATAAAGTGCAAGTAATAAGTATTCAAAGTTTTATCGGAATCGGATGAGCGACATAGCAGAGCATAAAAGACATACAGACAAACATTCATTTTTATTTATATGGATAAACCTTCTTAGCTACTATAAGACTTCTTAGATATAAAAGGAAATTCTACTTTCCTTTGAACATTTTGTGATACTTCTGTATTTTGGTCAAAACGGCTAGAAAAATATTTAAAATTTAATAAAATTTTTATATTATTGCTAATAAGGATTTTATACACGCTGTTTACTGGTTCATTCACACTGAATTAATTTGTGGAAATACACTACATGAGTTTCATGGTGTACCTTAATGAAGTAAATATTGTAATTACGGTAATCTAATTTTTGTCACTGTGATTTCCTGTCTGAGCAAACTCCTTTTGCCTTTCTATTTTAAAATATATTGAAAAACCATATTCACTTTTATCTTAATGATTTGAAGGTACAAAAGAAAACGTTGCTGTAATATTTGAATTCACGTTATTGAAAATCGTATAATACAGTCTTTCCCATTTTCATGTGATACATTAACTTTTTTTTCCTTGTCAAATTTGAAGGTATGAAAAATCACGAAATAGTACAACAAATCCGCTTGTTTTTTGCCTTGACATTTAAAACATTTTTATTGCGAAAGCAAAAGAATGTAAAAACAAAAGACGTGCTAGATTTGAATTTTGTTATATATATATATATATATATATATATATATACACACACACACACTAGAGAGGAATTGTTACAGGTAATCATTAACAAAAGAACTAAAAGCTGTTGAACAAATTGTGTCATATATGCTGTATGCTATTTTTGGGGTATAAAAATTTTTCCCTACAATTATTATACTTCACTAATAACTCTACGATACTTTACAATCCTAAAATTCTCTAGTGATAAGGCTAATGTGGTTTAAAAAAATCATCTTATAAAAAAATCGAAACATCAGATTAACAAAAATGAGTTCACGGTAGTTTATTCCCAAAGTATTCATACATCGTTAACAATTGGTGATAATTTAAAATGCGGAACCCAATGCACTGAATAAAATATTGGCAACCATTGAAAAAAAAATGCTTTCAATATTTCTCGCGAAAAGTTTCGAAATCGCAGTATAGATATTCCGCTGGTGATAAAATTATCCTCCATTATATTGCCATCTCTTCTTTCAGTCCATTACTCAAAATATGTTCCAACCTCGCTTGTTAACTCTTCTGCCTCATCTAATGAGAAAATTGCTACTCAGGAAATTGTTTATTAATGAGTCAGTACACACGCTCATTAAATCTAGTGGGTTGCTCAATCCTCTGTGAACTGGAATAATTATCGTGTACTGAGAATTATGTACTTGCAACAGGACCTGTTTGTACTTGTAGAAGCCTATTTTTTTAAACTGTTGATTCGTAATACATGTATTGTCTGTGATTAGTAAAATGTCATTATTGTTTTCTAGCCGCCTGAAGCCATCCGCTGTTTAAACGGGAATATGTATTGTATTTGATTTCAGATAAATTGTTTGGACATAATTTCATAACCTTGATTTCACCAAATTGTCTAATATTAACCCATATTATTTCAATGGTCTTACTTGAGTTTCATTTATTATGTACATGACTCCCATTGGCGGGTACCTCAAAAATGAGGATGAGAAGTTTCTAGTATGATGATTGGATCTTTGCTGCCCTGGTGGATACAGAAAGAGATGGGGGTTAGATACCTCCCATCGATAACGGGACGTACCCAAGGGAAGGGAAGTGTGGCCCTTACATCACTATCCAATTTTTCTTCTCTTTATTCAAACTAATGCGATCCCCTGGTGCCACCTTGTATTTATGGATGAGAGGCTTCCGGCATGGTGGTTGGATCTCCCCAACTCGGTATTACAATAAAGGTGGGGGATATGACAACCCCATTGATGATGGGACGTACTTCCTTCGGGGAGGGTTGTGCCTTGGGCGGTGATGGTCCTTAGGATACAACGACAGTTCCCATCACTGTTGCTGTCTTAGTGGTACGGTCATTCGCCTATGAGCATGACTTAGTACTCAGTTAAATGATTATGGTGTATAAGAATATTTATAATAGAGACAGTCCCATGACATCATAGCGCTATTAAAAATGTAAAAGTGTGGTTCATCTATCTTCTAAAGTTTGAGATATTGTAACTTCTTTTCTTTTCCATTCCTACTATTAGTTCACACTCTCCCAATTTATATGATATAATAAATATATTTGTATATCCTCTTCAAAATTTCACTCGTTAATATCATTAATAAAATACTTGTTATTCATCCACTCAAATTGAAATGCATTTTTGAAACTTGTAGTGAATGACAATTAATTTTAATACTGTTATTTTTGAAACAATAATTAACTAATTAATATTTTCCAATAATTTATATTTGGTCGCCCAATGTCCGCCAAGTTTGCTGACAAAGGCGCCAGATGGTCGCCAAGTTTTGAGATATAAGATATGTATAAATAATATAAGAGAACAAGTAGGAATTAAATTGATGTATATATAATATAACTTGTTTTTAATCCATTTTATAAACTACGCAGATAAATAGAATTCTTTCTTTTTAAAAAATGGCAGAAAATCGCGCTATAGAATGTTTGATGAAGCGATAAAAGCAGTTTGAATTGTAGAGCAACGATGTAAGCTGTTGCTGTCATTAGGGAATAAATTTATTTTGTAAAAGTTTCAAAATTTAGGAAAAACATACTCACCTGTTATTAGTATCATTTAAAAGAAAATTTTGAAATGGTGGAAAATTTATTTTTGCGCAATAATATTTTCGGAAGTCATCTCAGGAACATGTTAAGATTGTTCTGAATTTTTTAAGTAGTTAAAATTCTAATTAAAAGGTCAAAAGGAATTACATTTCCACATTATAAAATATGCATATGCCATGTTTGGTAGCTCTAATCTTTAGAACACGTATTTTCATTTTTATTATTATTAAAAATTTGATATATTATACGGTAAATATAGATTTTTGCAACTTTTAGTTCATGTGTTTCTTCTTGATATACATCCTTTATTTCTTCGTATGTCACTCAAATTTTGTTCAAAAAAAGTAGCTAGAGCGTTTCTTAATTTTATCCCATATGAACACAGTATGTTGCGCTTTGTGTTTATTTCGTAGCACGGAGAAGAAAATAAAATATAAGCTTTGAGCCCGTTTTCTGTTCCTGGTTATGTCCGATTTGGCTACAGACAAATCCTTTTAACTTTAAAACTTCATACCAAATATATTTTTAGTTTACCGACTTATCATATTCACATTTACAGAAAGACTGACAGGCGGGCAGTCTTTTGATGGATTTTTCTCCAAATATTATGCGGATATGAAATTCTGACATGAAAGTTATGTATTACAATTCGTTTTTCTAATTTGTTGCGTTTTCAGTGCATAGATGTATAGACTATGAATAGACGACAAAAGGTAATTGGTGATTGATTCTGAAGATCAATCCTGCGTGTAGACTTACTGCTTAAAACTAACGAAAGTTTTACTTTGTCACATAGGTGTGGTACTAATTTATAGGATGTTCTCGATATTTGGAAACATCGCCAGTAACTAATGTGATATATATATCTTCAAAGGAAAATCTTAATTCAATTAAACTATGGGACAATATTGCCTGGAAAGCAATAAGTTAAGTCCACATGTTATAAGTGGTATTCTTATGCTGGAGTTATAAAAAAAATCAGGAATATAATACGACAGATTTTTTTAAAAGGAACATTGAAGGAAGAATGAATTTAGGTTGACGCTTTTTGCTACTAAGCATCATCGCCAATAACTAAAATAATATATACAGCTTCGAAGGGGAATATTAATCCAAATAAATTATCTGATATTGTTGCTTGAAAGCAATAGTTTTAGTCCGCATATTACAAGTGGTATTCTTATGCTGAAATTATAAAAAATACTCGACGAATATAATTCGTCGAGTATTTTTTAAAAGAAACATTGAAGGAAGAACGAATCCAGATGGACGCTTCATCGTATTTGGCAACATCGCCAATAACTAATGTAATAAGAAATTTTTTAATCCATTCAAATTATCCGATATTGTTTGTGGAAAGCAATAAAATTAGTCCGCAGGTTATAAGTGGTATTCTTTCGCTGAAATTATAAAAAATACTCGACGAATATAATACGACTGACTTTTTTAAAAGAACATCGAAAAAAGAAGAAATTCAGGTGGACGCTTCTACTATTTAGCAACATCGCCAATAACTAATTTAATATATATAGCTTCAAAGGATGATCCAATCCAATAATCCAATGAAACTGTCTGATATTGTTGCTTGAAAGCAATAATTTTAGTCCACTCGTTATAAGTGGTATTTTTTTATACTGGATCTACAAAAGTAACCACCTATATAATGCACTGTATTTTTTAAAACGGAATGTCGAAACAGGAACTTGATATTCTATATCGCAAGGGGAAAAATCTTTCTGCAACTTTGCGTAATTTTGGTAACTGATACAAAAACTCCGAAATTGCTGCGAATCAAATGCTTAAAGGCCAGCAAGCTCAACTCTTCCGAAAACAATGTAGGTGTTCCATAAAATATCGTTTTCGTCACTGTTGAGGGCGGGTGCCTTTTAATGTTACTAATATTGATTTCCTTTGCTGGCTTCGATTTAAACTAATCAATAGAATAATAAAGGCTCGCGGGATTCCCAGTAACAGATATCCATCGGACACAGCAGAGGGGTGTTTGGGTCTCCCTCCCCCATTATTAATTCCGTCTGGGGCTGAATTTAGAACAAATAATGATTGGCTATGGCGGCTAAGTAAATTTCGGGCTGTTTTGTGGGTGTTCAGTATCTTTTTTTTTTTTTTTTCACATGCATTGATTTGGAGTAGTTTTGGGAATCTAAAAATAAGAGCCAATTCAGTATTACTCTATTAGGACTTTACTGTTTCATGTTGATTTTTTTTAAAGTAAATTACGGAAATAGGATTTTTTTTCAAAGTTATTTGATATTTGCATGATTTTATAAGTGAATGATGATATCCAGAATTAAGATAATGATAATTAGAGGTATTCAAATAATTTTTACGTTTTAAATTAATTTCAATTTTTATTAAAAGTATATTTTGACATTGAAAGTTCTAACTACTATTCTATGCTTCGGCGAAATATTAGTATATATAAAAGAGGTGAATGTAGTAAGAATTTCATTGTACACAACACTATATATTATTTAATTTTCTTAAAACTGCATATATTCAGTTTGTGATGAGAACTGAAATAATTGAAAGCCATTTTTAAACAATAAAAACTCAATTGATCCAATTTTAAACTAAGAAATGCTGGATTTAAAACAGTGTAATAAGTGAGAATGGTGATTTTGATAAAAATGTTAGTTAAGATTTATTTTTAATATCTAGTTATTTTCCTACATATTATATAATCAACCCATTTATCCCTACTGTTCCATTTTTGGAACACCCCTCATATAAAAGTTATTTTTATTATATATTTTTTACCTAACATATAGAAATTTCATGCACAAATTCCAATTGTTTAACCTTAGGCATAAATGGGTTAATAAGTAATTAAATTTAATTGAATAAATGAAGTAATGATAATCCTAATTGAATTTTTTAACTATTTAAAAAATAAAAATTTTAATAAAAATTAATTTTATTATTATGAAAACAAAGTCCTTTACATACAGCAATTATATAATAAAACTTCAAAATAAATACGTATAACTATTTAAATGTCTCAAATTCACAATTTTTTTGAAAAGTAGACTTTTTATTTTAAAAATTTGAATCAAATAAATGTGATGATTTATTTATTTTTTCAATCTTATTAAGTTTTCAACAATTGAGTTGTTTTTAATACAGTAATTTTTTTTGGATCACTGAATATGTAGATATGGATTACAAAACCAAAAGTGAAAATAATTTTCTACATTTTTTATTATTGACAGCAAAATAAATTTCAACACCAATGTTAATATCAAAGACAAAGAAAGCTCGGTAAAGAAATTCGAACCAATTTCCACTCTATAACTTATTTAGCTGATAATTATTGAGAAATTTTATTACTGTAATTAATATTTTGCCTTTTAAAGTAATTATTCTTTTCAAATAGATCGAAGCGTAAGGGTTTTGATTACAATCTGAAGAACATTTTTTATCCACTTTAATATTTTAACTTCAGAAGAGGATTTTAAATGTATTCTTTTCTTAAACTACCCCAACGCCACTGTCCCAAAAAATTTCAGTCAAAGAAACAAAATTACATTTTATTCGAAATTGCGTGGTGGCACGTTCACTATGTTGCATCCCTTCGCTGTTACATTCGAGAAGCAATCCAACACGGCTGTCTCAGTTTATTTAATTTGGATTCAACTCCCAAATTAAATTCTGCTTTATTTGATACAGATCTGCAATCGTGACTTTCTTACCATTTTTAAACGTGATCTCACTGATTTAAGTTTCCCATTTCTTCTCTTATTGCTTGGAAAACGCCAGGTGTCCTGTGAGATAGTTTGGAATTTTTCTTCTTGTTATTTAAGAGAAATCGTTTTCGTTCAGGTTATATTGATGTTAATCTTGTTACTATTACTTGATATTATTAATGTTATCATGATCATGGATGTTTTGAATTTATCTATCATTCTCTAGTAATTGTCTGGTTAATTTTCGATATTTTGATTGAAATTTTTATTTGAAATTTTGTTCTTCCTATTAAGAAATTCATTTTTTAATTAAAAATTTTAGCGATGATTCAGTACTTGTATAAAGGTAAAAAAAGTTTTAGTACAAGTTTTTTGTTATACTGTTATTAGTTTTGTTATTTGTTGTTTCTAATTTTATCACGATCATGGCTATTTTGAATTTATCTATTGTTTTCTAGTAATTTTATGGTAATTTTCGATATTTCGTTTGCTAACTTCTTATTTACTATTTGGATTCTTATTTGGTTGGTATTTGTTCTTATTATTAAGAAATTCATTTTTTATATTTTTTTATTGATTGAAAATTTTAGCGAAGAATTATTACTAGTATAAGGCTCAAAAAAGTTTTTGGCTTTTGTAATATTGTTGTTAATCTTGTTATTTATTATTAATGTCATTACGATCGTGGCTGTTTTGAATTTATCTATTGTTTTCTGGTAATTGTCTGATTAATTTCCATTATTTTGGTTGGTAAGTTTTGTTTTAGATTTGTTCTTATTATTAAGAAATTCTTTGTTTTCATTTTTTTATTGATTGAAAATTTCAGTGAAGAATTATTTTTTGTAAAAGGATCAAAAACGTTTTGGTACAAGGTTTTTCTTATATTGTTGTTATTTTTGTTATTTATTATTGTTAATTTTATCATGATCATGGCTGTTTTGAATTTATTTACCGTTTTCTAGTAATTGTCTAATTTTCAATATTTTGGTTGGCACGTTTTATTTTTGTTCTTATTAAGAAATTTACTGTTTTTCTATATTTTTTTATTGAATGCAAAATTTAGCGAAGGATTATTACCTGTATAAGGCTCAAAAACGTTTTTACAAGGTTTTTGTTATATTGTTAATTTTATTTATTAATGTTATTACGATCATGGCTATTTTGAATTTATCTATCGTTTTCTAGTAATTGTCTGGTTAATTTTCATTATTTTGGTTAGTTATTTTTATTTAAGATTTGTTCTTATTATTAAGAAATTCATAGTTTATAATTTTTATTAATTGAAAATTGTAGGAAGAATTATTAAGTGAGTAAATCACAAAAATGTTTTGATAGAAGGGCGACAACGCCGTTGTAAAAATGAAAAATCCGAAATTATCTTATTCCTCATGTGAATATATTATTCTGAGATTTTTTTCTCTTTTATAAATCTATGAAAAGCCAGAGATTGAAAATATAAACAAATTACTATACCGTTTTAGACTTTTTTTTTTTTAATAATAAAGTCTCAGCTTGAGAAAAGAAAAAGTTGCACTAAGAAGTCAGATTGTACCAGATCATATGTACAGTGGCCTCATGATAAGGCCCTGTTTTTGGGACCGTGGGTTTTTGGTTCGAGACTCAATACCTCCTAAAATACCGTTGTGTAAGCGGGTCTGATGCACGAGACTCGCTTAATTTGTCGAGACCAGATATTCTCCCGCTGGTATGATGCGGATGTTTTGTGAGCAGCTCAAGTGCCTGCTCAGATTCGATCTGACCGCGTTTCAGAATTACTAAGTTCGTTCCAAAATAGCCCTAGAGTTGCTCTAAAATGGGACGCTAATAAAAATAAACTAAACTGTATACTTGGTTAGATTATTTACTTTCTTCTCTGGCATAGGATTTTTTTAAACACAAATCCTACAAATTTTAATGCATAAAATTCCTGATAAATTAAATTACCTCAATTCTAAATTAAATGACCCTCAATACTACGTGTGTCAAAATTATAAACTGTTTAATATCTTTTTCCTATCATTTTTAAATGTGTTTGTAAATTAAAACTATTATTACGAATTGTAAAAATTGTAAATATTTTGGTTTTTCTTATACGAAATTTTAGCTACATGTTTGATGCTTTGGGTTTTTGAAATTTTTACTAATTTCTGGAGTTTTTCGAAAGCATATAAAACTTCAGATATTTCTCTTTGTGGGTAATTATAGAAAGTTTACTATAATTACCCACAAAGAGTTGATATTGTGTCATCATTGAGCAAGTGATCATTGGTGTTTTAGACTGCGATGAAACTATTTAGATTTTTGTCACTACACGTGATGAATTTGGCCAAGAACTTGAATCGATTGCTCTCAGAATGTTTTGAATTTTCTTAGAGTGCTCTTTGATTGAGATAATTTGAGCTAATATATATATATTTTTTTTACTTTTTTGTTGTATTAATTGTGAATATTTGTAAATAGGTATTGTAAACAAATTTGTGTTTGCAATGCCTCAATTAAAACCTATGCGATCCATTTAGCGAAAGACTATTACCGATTAACGCACACTTGACAACTATGAAAGTATTGCTGGATAGATCGAAAATTTGTTAGAGGCAGACAAACAGTCACCGTGGTTTTTTTTTGTTCGAAAAAAATGTGTTTTTTTGAGGTTTGAACTCTGGTCCATTGGGTCCATAGCCTCGTAACAACGCTAGCCAAAAGTGTACACTCGTATCCTGAGGTTGTTATAGGGCTTATTGAACTTACCACCACATTACTCCCCGTACAGTGAGTTTGACGTGAGAAGAACGATGTTATAGCACCAAATATTTTTCGGCGTGAGACGAATGTTTTAATCGCGCCAAGCGTTATGTCGAACGACGAGCGATTTTACCCCGCCAAGTGTTATGGTAAGCGACGAATGTTTTTTTTTCTGGCGCTCCAGGCATTATGGCGACTTTTGCTATCGTAGACGGCGCCACGGAGATTGCCTTTGTTAATTCAGAACAAGGATCACCTATATGCTTTCTGGAGGTTCGAACTCTGGACTATTGGGACCTTAGCTGCGTAACCTAATCCCAGACAGAAGTGTGCACTCTGGCCTGAAAGTTTTTATATGGCTTATGAATTTACAACTACAAGATTATAGTCCTTTAGTAACATCATCAACATGATGTACGGCTGATTTCTAGCGGTGTGGAAGTTATAGAATATCTTATGTAGAACCAGCTTTACTGATGGCTCGAATTGAGCGAATTTTAGATTGTAGAATCTCTGGAACAGTTCTGCAGCGAAAAATCATGAAGATTGTGTTTTTAAGATTGGATTTAAATAAAAAAAAAAGAGCTTAATTCCAGGGATTGTAAGAGACGTTAAATTAATTATTCATTACAGTGAATGAATAAATTCATCAAAGTCTTGTTATCGAACTATTTCAAAACTTCCTAAACAGATAGAAGGCTTCATTCGTATTGTGGAAAGAATTGGTTTAGTGCCAGATATTTTATTATTTCTGCATCTCTGGAAACAAGTTGCACACCATGCTGATGATGACATTAAAGAAGAGTCACGGTGGTTTGGTAGTAAGGTCTTTTCCAAAAGCAGCACTCTACATACATATATTTATTTTCTATTATTTTTGTGTTTATACATAGCGTTTATTGGTATTTGTACTTTTGTGTGTGTGTCGCTTTTTCTGTCCTCGTTTCCAGTTTTTAAAAAATATTTGTATAGTATTTTTCAGAAGCTTGTAATCACAAACTAACTCTAAGTCTGTTTCTGTAAATCTGCACAAGTTTTCAATTTCTGCATGATAGTTAGCTTAATAAGCCAACTCTATTCCCAAATCTGAACTTCAGAAGGCTCATTTCCTTCGGCTTTGTTTATTAAATATTAAAATCCCTAATCATATTTCAATCAATAAATGTCAGGTCGAACAATAGTCGCAGGGATGGATAGAACAGGAGCGTCTTTCCATGCTTATTACACCATTTAAATAACTAGAAGGTTATAGTTGCAGGGGCATGAAGTGGTGTTGAGTGGCAAGGTCTCAACTTCGGAACCGGAAGGTTTCAGATTTGAGACACGATACTCCCGAAGAACCATCTTGTAAGTGGTTTTGGTGCTCGTTAAATCCGTCGGGGCCAAACATCCTCCCGCTGATATGATGCGGTGTGGAGAAGGGGGGGGGATGCCAGCTCAAGTATCGTTCTCGTCATGTGTACGTAGTTCACAATTGCGAAGTCTGTCCCAAAAGAGCCCTCGTGTTGCTTTAAAACGGGACGTTAATATAACTAAACTAAACCGAAGTAGAATTTCCACTTCTTCCTTCGCTATATTTTTTAACGGACTTTTCTTTTATATGATCGATTTCATTACATTCATATTTTTCAGTTTTGTAATAGAGTCAAACCACAAAGGGAAGTTATAAATATTTCCCATGCTAATAGCTAAACAGACGGAAAAATAATTATTCCAGTGGTCGCCAAAGACAGCCAGTATTCTATGTCCACTTTAATTTCTAAATTAACAGCTTTTTTTCAGCGAATAAATTGCTACTTACATAAGAATTGCTTTTAGAGCAGATTTTGTAAATCAATTTTTTTTTTCGCTTCCTTCTTTGGCAAGCAGAATATGTAAATGTCATTTAGATGTATATTATAGAAGTGTGCCTGTTTTCAGAGAGGCTGCCCTAAATGAACCTCGATTTCACTTAATTTCTGGTCGTAATTGAAAGTGACACCTGCGCTCCGAATTAACTTGCTTCAGGACAGTTGTGGAAGCGGGATTGTGGCATTTGCGCTCCAATTATCATTTCCCACCCCCAGTTTGTAGGTTTACTGGAATTTTATTACCTTTGGCAGAAAATTTGGCGTGGAGCGCATATTCCACTCGTGTTTTTTTTTCGGTGCCGTACCCCTTCGTTAATGACCTTTTAGGCAGTGATAGATTACTTTATGATAAGATAAGATTACTAGGTGGACTGCCCCCCTTACCGTAAAAGCACTTAGCCCTCATAAATGAACTCCTTATCGTTAAATGGTTGAAATAGAGAAAATGGGAAAAAAAATTCTTAACACTTTTCTCACATAATTTTACTTATCAAAATATTTCTGAGCAACTTTTTCCGTAAAATGTTGCTATTAAACAATTTTAAAATGCGTGAAACGGTTTCAAAAAATAAAAAAGGAATTTATTTCATTTACTTATTTACCCACTTTGCCTCAAAATTCATAACATGAATAACTGTTAATTTTCTGTAACTGTAGATTTTCTGTTAAGAAATCAAGACTTTGTTAAAATTTGATTTTTGACGTAAGAATGTTACAATTTTCTTTTTTTTTTAATACAGCATAGTCTTGCGAGGAATTTCATGTTTTAATTTGATTATTTGTGTTTAAATTAATTTCATTCAATTTTTCGTGTTTAATTTATTTCGCTGTGCTATAAATTACAGTTTCCGAATTAAAAATTGTAATATATTTATATTACAGCCATACTGTTAAATTCGTTTTTTTGTAAATCGCGAGAAATAAAAATCACCAAAAAAGTAACTACATATAAACAGCTAGTCCCAGATTTATAAAATTTGGTACATAAATAATTACTTCTTCACCAATAGATATTCAATAGTTAGAATCTTTTTCAAAATTGATAATTTTTTATTTATTAAATCTTAATTTAAACTTAATGAATCGAAAACGCTTATTGGCAATTGTGTCACATTAAAATTTAAAAGATTAACTTTTCAAAGACAAAATTTTCGTTTTCGGGACAATTTCTCTTTAGATTTTCTAAAAAATTCAAAATTAAATTTAGAAATAATTTCTAACATTTCATCTTTATAGAAAATAAATTGAAATCAATTTTGGTATTTTACCATGACGTTCCCTCGTTACTTTTTTTAACGTTGAGAAAAAATATCTACTTTTTTTAAACAGTAACTTCAGTTAAAATTTTTAAGAACTTCTTAATGGCTTATTTCAATAACATGATGTACGAATCTTTCACATGATATGCTGTAATTGATGGAAATCAAGACTAACGACATCATCAAGACTTCAAAGATGAATGAACGAGTACTTTAATGAGCACTTGAAAATACTTAGGAAACTATTTGAAAAATGTGACATATAAGATACTTTATATACATTGCAACTAATCCTAATTCGGAATAATATTTCTCTAAAATTATTTAATAAATGTTTCTACAATTTCAAATGATGTCATAGTAACCGTTTCTAAATTTTTGTAAAGATTAAATTTGAAAAGAAAAAAAATCTTACGTTTTAGCGACTCATTCTGGAGAATTATGAAGAAATAGGAATTGTGAGCGCGCAATGATTATAATCAAATGAACAATGGCTTGAAAATAGAAATAAAATGCTCAATGCAAATTAAATTCTCACTACATTATTAAATTTAATTTCGGATTTATACTTGATTCTGTTCGTGATTAATGTACCTTATTCTATTCATTAATTACTTTACTATTTCTGCATTCAGTAAGTCATTAATAAATCACTCAAATAAGCTGTAGATTTTTTAACAATATATAAATTAAACAAATAGTATTTAAATATGATGAACTTATTCTCAAAAAGATACTTCAGTTTCTTCAAGATCAGATTCTTTTTAGAAAAACATTAAAAAATTTGTATGAGGAATCAACCCAAAAATTTTAGTTGAAAATTAGTAAAATTAATTTTGAAGGTGCTTAGCTGCTACAAACATGTTCTTGTTATCATTCCCAATACTCTTAATTTCGATTTATATTTTGTTTCGCCTTGATTTCATTTGGGAATATGGCAAGAACGAAATTATTTAATTTGGTACATTCGATTCACACACTTACACATTCTGTCATTCAGAACCTTAAAAAAATGAATGTACTTATCTATTAACTCTGATATTTTCAAAAGATAGATTCTAGGACAGATTGTGTTGAAAAACTGAAAAGTGTTTTCTTGCTAAAAGTGACATTTGATTTAAAAGCAAAACTCTATTAAAACTGACAAATACCTTTTTATTCAAAACAGGCTAAAATGTATTTTTTTTAGATTGAAATTTAAAAAAAGCTATAATTAAAAAAATAATAATTTATTATTTTTACAAAAGCTTTTTGGTTTTACTTGAAATGAGTTAATGCATTTTTTATTTTAAAATTGTACACATATTTAGTTAACTAAGACTATAAGACCTTCTCATATAAAATAAATAACGAAAACTATTGTGGGTGAAATACAATTAATATCGCTTCATATCCCACTAAAAATGGATTTCATCAGTTTGAAATTTTTAAAAAAATCAGTGAAAAATTTCTTTGGATATTTTCAATGTAAAATTATACTTTATACTAAAAAATTGAAAAAAAAATCATTTAATATCTATCCTGATTGTATTATAGTCAAAAAGAATTAAATAACTTTGGAAACTTGTCGCTAAAAACTATAGACACATAATTTTAAAATAGCAAACCTCTATAATAATTGTTAATTAGTCAAATTTTTGTAATATAACCGAAATGAATTTGAAATAAAGTGTGAAAACTAGGCGCTAAAATTTATAGATCTGTCAGATTTTTAGAATAATAATTAATAATAATTGTTGTAGATATAAAAGTGCCAAAAATTGTTAATCTCAATAGTACTCATGTTTAATGTCATTTTTGTAGAAGTAAAATTGTAATATATATATAATAGCAAATAATAAATAGATTTCAAGAATTCCTTTGATTTTTTATTTCAATACATTAGTTAGTTAAAAAACCTATTTTTGTTTATTTCAACTCACCTTTTTCTAAAATATTCTTTTAAAAAATATTTCAAATCATTTTGATTCTATTTACATAATCAATACTGCTTTTATCTAGAAAAATGTCTTACGATGTCGGATAGATAATAATATTTTACAAATAAAGAAAACAGATGTCTAAAGAGAACAGTTTTACTTACGAAATCTTGTATCTTAGATAGAATAGGAAATCTAATGCATAGGGAATTGAACTTTTAGACTACAAAAAGACGTAAGTTTTAACTTCAAATTCAGGTTTTAATGATACAGCTATACAAATTAACAAAACAAAATCTAATGTAATTGGTCAGTAAATGGATTGATTATTGCTTTCCACACAATTATCATTTTTTAAAGATTTTTTTCTCATATAATGATATAATTAAGAAATAAATTAGTTTGATATTGCTTAATTTAATAGGAGTATTTTCAAAATAACAGAAATAAGGAAAATTTGTCATATTTGAATCACCTAAACAGTTTTTAATGAAAATTGACTGTAAAATAATTTTAATAAAGGAAAAACAGTAAATTTTTTGTTGTTTATTTGGCTTTAAAAATGGAATAAACTTTCTGAGAAATACTCTTTAGTATAGAATAAAACATAGCCTATTAAAATTGCTTCATCGATTTTGATAAAGAAAATGATTCCACAAATGACACCACTAAGTTTTTAAAGCTCAATATGGAAATTCGATTTTTATTTTCAAGCTCATATAAGTATAGAGAATCTGAACTCAAGTTTGATATTTAATGAACTGTAGCATTTCCTTTTTCATTCGTTTGTTCCTGAAGATATAAAAACACACATCCCTAATTTTTTCTATTATTTGGTGTCTTTTTATATTAATTATTACTTTTTTTTTTGCTTTAGTTTTTTCTAATTTCAAATAATAATAATGGTTGCAACTGCTTCTTGAGAACTACAATAGACTTCTTCAAATTCAGAACATAATTTTAATTCCAATTTAAACCCTTTTTAGAGGTACTTTTATCCCCCTCCCCCTCCCCTCGAAAAAGGAATAACTTAGTTTTGTCTATAAATAAAATTATATTATAATAAATACTAAACTATGGTCTGTAAAATGTTCTCTCGAAGGATATGTTTTGTTGCTTAGTTTCAAGCGGTTTAATTTCCATTCTTACTTTGCTAAAACATATAATATTTGGTAATTTTCATAATATTTTTTAAAAATTGAATGGTATTCTATTAATTAAAGAGTTTAAAAACTTGTTCCAAATTAACGCTTCCAATACCTATGCAGAATTACATTAATAATACTTCGGCATATGTGATTCAGTTCAAGGGACATAAGCACCGGCTTTTTAAATGAATCAGCAAAGATTTATCAAACCTTCATAGACAAAGTTAATTCATTACTTATTTCAGTTATAATCCCAATAAAATTAACTGAATATATCGTTACTATACAATCTACTTTTGTAGAAAATTAGACTAACTCAAGAACTTCTAAAAACGAACAAAAAACTGCCAATGGCTATGAATTGTCTTCATTTTTCCAAACGTTACTTTTTTTAAAATTAATGTTTCTATCAAAGCAACATTTGTCTCACCAAACACCAATTATTAGAAAGAAAAAAAAAAGTTTTGATTTTGCATTAGAAATGACCTATTTGTTTGATTTTAGATGTCGGTCTTACATTCTGTATGAATGCCACTTATTAAAGTTGAAGTATTCTCAACCTTGTCTATTTTAAAATGTTGAGCACTGGACCACCTGTCCTTAATCTAACAAAAAGGTAACCTGAAAAATATAGGCAAATGTAAATTTTTTTCATCACATATATGACACTTCATTCTCACTATTTCTCTTCGCTTGTTCCTACAATTTTTAATAGCTATACCACAAAGCCCATTAAAATGTTTGGAACTGAAAACGACATTGTATTTTTCTAAAACTTGAAAAAAGCATTACGATTGCTTACAAAATAAATTGTCATCATAACCAAAAGTTTCTTTTCTTTATAAAGACCTTGTGTGACTGTCGAACAATGAAAGTAAACAATGCTATGCGCGATTCTTAATTTTTTTGAAGTCATAATGATTGGATAATGTACAAGTTGCATTCCGAAATTAACACATTTGTGACCATTATTTCGAAATTTAAAACTAAGCATATCTCTCAAAATTTTCTGGATAGAAACGTGAAATTTTGTACGTATAGATAAAAATAAGAGAAAATGGGTACTAATTAATACTTGAAATTATGATGGATATTTATAAATTAATTTTCGTACAATTGCCTACCTTATTTAAGGAAATTTTGTAATTCGAAGTGTTTAGATGCAATATTAAAAAAAAATTTCTTAGGGCAACCTTTTGATGTTTTATTAGAAGAAGAAAAAGTGACTTTAGAAACCATGCTAACATAGCTGCAAAATTAGTTTTATCTTAATGCCTAATATTTAAATATTTACTATTCTAATTTGTCAATCTATATAAGTCTATAATTTTGGCAAAAAAATTTAGGGGCCAAAAAAAAACGAATAAAATGTAAAGTAAGATATTTTATTTTTAGCTTTCTTTCATATATAGATTTAAGACAAATTGAAAATTAGTAATAAATCGTTGACAGCACTTTTAAGAAAATAGGCAGAAATTTGTTACTACATTACCTGCGAATAAAACTTTAGATCATGATACTGAATCTGAGAATTAAACGTTTTAATGAAGAACTATAGATGCATTTACATGTCGATTGATGGTACATTGGATTGTGTATAATTGTCTGACGGTAAATTAGCTAGAAAATGAGGTAACATATTTCAAATTTGAAGGAATATCAGTAATTATCAACATTTTCTTATAGAAATGTTTTTTCTTTCTGAAAATT
>JAPMOQ010037853.1:832395-886759 GCA_026543055.1 Argiope trifasciata | reverse complement strand
TATTTCTCTAAAATTATTTAATAAATGTTTCTACAATTTCAAATGATGTCATAGTAACCGTTTCTAAATTTTTGTAAAGATTAAATTTGAAAAGAAAAAAAATCTTACGTTTTAGCGACTCATTCTGGAGAATTATGAAGAAATAGGAATTGTGAGCGCGCAATGATTATAATCAAATGAACAATGGCTTGAAAATAGAAATAAAATGCTCAATGCAAATTAAATTCTCACTACATTATTAAATTTAATTTCGGATTTATACTTGATTCTGTTCGTGATTAATGTACCTTATTCTATTCATTAATTACTTTACTATTTCTGCATTCAGTAAGTCATTAATAAATCACTCAAATAAGCTGTAGATTTTTTAACAATATATAAATTAAACAAATAGTATTTAAATATGATGAACTTATTCTCAAAAAGATACTTCAGTTTCTTCAAGATCAGATTCTTTTTAGAAAAACATTAAAAAATTTGTATGAGGAATCAACCCAAAAATTTTAGTTGAAAATTAGTAAAATTAATTTTGAAGGTGCTTAGCTGCTACAAACATGTTCTTGTTATCATTCCCAATACTCTTAATTTCGATTTATATTTTGTTTCGCCTTGATTTCATTTGGGAATATGGCAAGAACGAAATTATTTAATTTGGTACATTCGATTCACACACTTACACATTCTGTCATTCAGAACCTTAAAAAAATGAATGTACTTATCTATTAACTCTGATATTTTCAAAAGATAGATTCTAGGACAGATTGTGTTGAAAAACTGAAAAGTGTTTTCTTGCTAAAAGTGACATTTGATTTAAAAGCAAAACTCTATTAAAACTGACAAATACCTTTTTATTCAAAACAGGCTAAAATGTATTTTTTTTAGATTGAAATTTAAAAAAAGCTATAATTAAAAAAATAATAATTTATTATTTTTACAAAAGCTTTTTGGTTTTACTTGAAATGAGTTAATGCATTTTTTATTTTAAAATTGTACACATATTTAGTTAACTAAGACTATAAGACCTTCTCATATAAAATAAATAACGAAAACTATTGTGGGTGAAATACAATTAATATCGCTTCATATCCCACTAAAAATGGATTTCATCAGTTTGAAATTTTTAAAAAAATCAGTGAAAAATTTCTTTGGATATTTTCAATGTAAAATTATACTTTATACTAAAAAATTGAAAAAAAAATCATTTAATATCTATCCTGATTGTATTATAGTCAAAAAGAATTAAATAACTTTGGAAACTTGTCGCTAAAAACTATAGACACATAATTTTAAAATAGCAAACCTCTATAATAATTGTTAATTAGTCAAATTTTTGTAATATAACCGAAATGAATTTGAAATAAAGTGTGAAAACTAGGCGCTAAAATTTATAGATCTGTCAGATTTTTAGAATAATAATTAATAATAATTGTTGTAGATATAAAAGTGCCAAAAATTGTTAATCTCAATAGTACTCATGTTTAATGTCATTTTTGTAGAAGTAAAATTGTAATATATATATAATAGCAAATAATAAATAGATTTCAAGAATTCCTTTGATTTTTTATTTCAATACATTAGTTAGTTAAAAAACCTATTTTTGTTTATTTCAACTCACCTTTTTCTAAAATATTCTTTTAAAAAATATTTCAAATCATTTTGATTCTATTTACATAATCAATACTGCTTTTATCTAGAAAAATGTCTTACGATGTCGGATAGATAATAATATTTTACAAATAAAGAAAACAGATGTCTAAAGAGAACAGTTTTACTTACGAAATCTTGTATCTTAGATAGAATAGGAAATCTAATGCATAGGGAATTGAACTTTTAGACTACAAAAAGACGTAAGTTTTAACTTCAAATTCAGGTTTTAATGATACAGCTATACAAATTAACAAAACAAAATCTAATGTAATTGGTCAGTAAATGGATTGATTATTGCTTTCCACACAATTATCATTTTTTAAAGATTTTTTTCTCATATAATGATATAATTAAGAAATAAATTAGTTTGATATTGCTTAATTTAATAGGAGTATTTTCAAAATAACAGAAATAAGGAAAATTTGTCATATTTGAATCACCTAAACAGTTTTTAATGAAAATTGACTGTAAAATAATTTTAATAAAGGAAAAACAGTAAATTTTTTGTTGTTTATTTGGCTTTAAAAATGGAATAAACTTTCTGAGAAATACTCTTTAGTATAGAATAAAACATAGCCTATTAAAATTGCTTCATCGATTTTGATAAAGAAAATGATTCCACAAATGACACCACTAAGTTTTTAAAGCTCAATATGGAAATTCGATTTTTATTTTCAAGCTCATATAAGTATAGAGAATCTGAACTCAAGTTTGATATTTAATGAACTGTAGCATTTCCTTTTTCATTCGTTTGTTCCTGAAGATATAAAAACACACATCCCTAATTTTTTCTATTATTTGGTGTCTTTTTATATTAATTATTACTTTTTTTTTTGCTTTAGTTTTTTCTAATTTCAAATAATAATAATGGTTGCAACTGCTTCTTGAGAACTACAATAGACTTCTTCAAATTCAGAACATAATTTTAATTCCAATTTAAACCCTTTTTAGAGGTACTTTTATCCCCCTCCCCCTCCCCTCGAAAAAGGAATAACTTAGTTTTGTCTATAAATAAAATTATATTATAATAAATACTAAACTATGGTCTGTAAAATGTTCTCTCGAAGGATATGTTTTGTTGCTTAGTTTCAAGCGGTTTAATTTCCATTCTTACTTTGCTAAAACATATAATATTTGGTAATTTTCATAATATTTTTTAAAAATTGAATGGTATTCTATTAATTAAAGAGTTTAAAAACTTGTTCCAAATTAACGCTTCCAATACCTATGCAGAATTACATTAATAATACTTCGGCATATGTGATTCAGTTCAAGGGACATAAGCACCGGCTTTTTAAATGAATCAGCAAAGATTTATCAAACCTTCATAGACAAAGTTAATTCATTACTTATTTCAGTTATAATCCCAATAAAATTAACTGAATATATCGTTACTATACAATCTACTTTTGTAGAAAATTAGACTAACTCAAGAACTTCTAAAAACGAACAAAAAACTGCCAATGGCTATGAATTGTCTTCATTTTTCCAAACGTTACTTTTTTTAAAATTAATGTTTCTATCAAAGCAACATTTGTCTCACCAAACACCAATTATTAGAAAGAAAAAAAAAAGTTTTGATTTTGCATTAGAAATGACCTATTTGTTTGATTTTAGATGTCGGTCTTACATTCTGTATGAATGCCACTTATTAAAGTTGAAGTATTCTCAACCTTGTCTATTTTAAAATGTTGAGCACTGGACCACCTGTCCTTAATCTAACAAAAAGGTAACCTGAAAAATATAGGCAAATGTAAATTTTTTTCATCACATATATGACACTTCATTCTCACTATTTCTCTTCGCTTGTTCCTACAATTTTTAATAGCTATACCACAAAGCCCATTAAAATGTTTGGAACTGAAAACGACATTGTATTTTTCTAAAACTTGAAAAAAGCATTACGATTGCTTACAAAATAAATTGTCATCATAACCAAAAGTTTCTTTTCTTTATAAAGACCTTGTGTGACTGTCGAACAATGAAAGTAAACAATGCTATGCGCGATTCTTAATTTTTTTGAAGTCATAATGATTGGATAATGTACAAGTTGCATTCCGAAATTAACACATTTGTGACCATTATTTCGAAATTTAAAACTAAGCATATCTCTCAAAATTTTCTGGATAGAAACGTGAAATTTTGTACGTATAGATAAAAATAAGAGAAAATGGGTACTAATTAATACTTGAAATTATGATGGATATTTATAAATTAATTTTCGTACAATTGCCTACCTTATTTAAGGAAATTTTGTAATTCGAAGTGTTTAGATGCAATATTAAAAAAAAATTTCTTAGGGCAACCTTTTGATGTTTTATTAGAAGAAGAAAAAGTGACTTTAGAAACCATGCTAACATAGCTGCAAAATTAGTTTTATCTTAATGCCTAATATTTAAATATTTACTATTCTAATTTGTCAATCTATATAAGTCTATAATTTTGGCAAAAAAATTTAGGGGCCAAAAAAAAACGAATAAAATGTAAAGTAAGATATTTTATTTTTAGCTTTCTTTCATATATAGATTTAAGACAAATTGAAAATTAGTAATAAATCGTTGACAGCACTTTTAAGAAAATAGGCAGAAATTTGTTACTACATTACCTGCGAATAAAACTTTAGATCATGATACTGAATCTGAGAATTAAACGTTTTAATGAAGAACTATAGATGCATTTACATGTCGATTGATGGTACATTGGATTGTGTATAATTGTCTGACGGTAAATTAGCTAGAAAATGAGGTAACATATTTCAAATTTGAAGGAATATCAGTAATTATCAACATTTTCTTATAGAAATGTTTTTTCTTTCTGAAAATTAATCAGTATTTATTTTCTGAATTATTAATACGATTCCTATCTTATTTCAGACAAAGCGCTTAATATTTTGCAAAAAACAGCTTATTTGAAAAATTTTAACATAAAAAATACATTAGCTCATTTGAAGTAAAAGCTTTGGGAGGATGTATACATACAAGAATACATAAATACAAATTGAAAGAACTAAGTATTACTGATATCCACTTAAATTTCACTTTAAAGCAGTTTCCAAGTTTTTTTTTTTTTTTTTTTCATTTTGTTAAAGAAAGTTAAACAGTAAGAGATATAGAGATTAAAATCCCCATAAAAATAAAAATTAAACTTCACTTTATTAGATGAATTTGTATAACGCACATCAAAATTATTAATGCCTTCTGTGCGAGAAAATTATAATCGTGTTCCTTTATCATAAATTTTTAAAATGAAATATCTCACATTTCCTTTATTACTTTAAACTCTCGTCTAAAACGCAATTAAGGGTAGACAGCCGTTTTCCCACGGAAGCTTCGTCTCATTTTCAAGGACATGGAGTATCATTATTACTCTGAACTGTGATTACCATTTGGCGTTCGTTGTAAAATCGCCAAATCTTTCATGCAAAGATAACGATTATAATGTGACAATCCTGAGCGTGAATGTTATCTTTTAATGACATGGGGGGTTAACTAGTGGAGCGCAAATGCCACTCAACCGTGGAAGCGTTGAGCAATGGTTTTCCATAATTGAAATAGCTTTCCCTGCGTTTCCAGGGACGTGTTGGAACGGAAGTGAATTGAGAAACAGCGTTTCGTTGACATACTAATTGTTTTTGGTGAAAGAGTGGATGGGTAGATTTTAAGATGTTTGAAATTTTATTTTCACATTATTTTTTTTTACATAAATTAAATTCTGAAGGGAATTATAAATTTTTTTGTCAACATATATAGGTTTTATATAGAAATGGAATTATAGTTCGAAAGATTTATAATATTTTAATAGAAAAATTATATAATTTTTTCTTGTAAAATAAAACCGTTCTGTTCATAATATTAAGGCTGTTTTTTTGTAGTATAGAATACTGTTCATAATTAAAATTTTTTTTGGTAGCATTATGTCAAAATTTAATGAAATCATTACTGAAATTTATGAAGAATTTTTTTTTCAAGCCATTGGTACGTACTTTTTTTATATTTTCCTTTTTGTATTTTTTTGATAGCATTACGTCAAAATTTAATGAAATCATTACTGAAATTTATGAAGAGTTTTTTTTTCAAACCATTGGTACTTTTTTTCGTTTTCCTTTTTCAATTCCATTTTAGCATTTGGTAGAGAGCATTTCAAAAAATTTTTTATTGCGTTTGCCAATTTTATTATTTAGGGAAGGTACAATTTCTAGGGGTACAAAGGATATCAAATTCAATTGAAATGATCAATATTTGAAATTTTAAAAATTATTATTTTTTAACGTAGAAAATCTGAATTTTAGAAATTACTGAGGTATAATGAAGGGAAGAAATCCATAGTACTGCGAAATTTTCTTATTCTTAAAGGCAATGATTATATATATAAATATATTATATCATATAAAATAATTTATAATATAAGAATTAATTTATCAACTAACCTTGTTCACGAAACTGATAAAATGATCAACATACAGACAAATCTTTCAATTTAATAATAAAGTCACAAACGTTTTGAAACAGGCGATGAATTTAGTAAATTCTTTAAATTCAATGCTAATATACATCATTGATTTCTTAAAGAAATTAAGAATTTTGCCCCCAATCAAATTTAAAACATGAGGAGGTAATCATAGAAACCTATGCCATTTTACCTGTAAACAAAGTATGATAATTTTAGTTTTTATGTATTGAAATTATTAAAAAACAAAGAATTGAATGGCTTCTATTTGAAAAACAAAATTAAATGATTTTTTAAAAACTGAAATATACTATTGCAAATTTCAAGTTATCATGTTAGAACATTATTATTTTTTAAGTTATTATTTGTCTGAATTAATTTAAGTCATTAACCAGTTTAAACTGGTTTGAAACAATCACGTAACTACCCAACCCCGCTCTCTATATATAATGATAATTTCTTAAGCTTTCAATTTTTCTAGCTGGCAAACTGAGTTTTCGAGATTGACCGATTTTGAAATGGGGGAAGAAAATCCCGTTTTCTTTTGTGTTTTTTTTTAAATATCGACGCGTGCATAATCTGATAGTCTCCCAATTGTTTCAAACCAGCTTAAATTGGTTATTGACTGAAATTAATTCAGACAATCCGTAAAAATTCAGATAATGCACAGTTTGGAAATCAAGTTGTAAGTTTAGTTGACGATAAATCGCCAAATGTGATAAACTTTTGCATTATTTTCTAATAATCCTATCTTAATTAGTTCAAATTATCCCAGAAGCAACAGCCTTTATTTATTAAAGAAGCATTTTAACTTTTTGGGTTTATATTTAAAAATCATTGCTTGAGTTAGGCAATGACTCTAATTTTCAAGAGAAAAACTTCAACAGCAGGCGATAAATAATTCAAAAGATATACAATGAAAGCCTACTCCAAAATAAAACTATATAAGCAAGCGATAGATAATGGAAAAATTATACTGTTAAAACCGACTCCAAAATCTTTTTAAAATAGGGATAAATAGACAATATGTTACCGTCAGTTTTGTGACTTCAACAATTTGTTGCCTTCACATTTTGAGGCTTTACAAACCTAAAGCAAAAACAACATCATGTTTTCATATGATAATAGGAATTATTTTTGAGATTTTTACTTAATTTTTTATATATTATTTTCACAATATTTGTATTTAAACAAAAATTCAGTATTTAGAGAAATGGTTAATTATAATTTATTAAATAATTTTTTATGTCACTACGTTAAGTTTTATGTTATTATTTTATGTTTATTAAAAAAACTCACCATTATCTATCCTTCTCGCTACGAGTATTAGTTTGTTATTTTTTTATTTTAGAATAAAGAATTAAACATTCGTATATAAAATTTCTTTCGTAAATGTAAATTTCGTAAATATATGCTAAGAAATATTTTGTAATTTAAAAATTAACATGCTTTATATACATTCAGCTTCTATAGAACTTCCCCATTTAAATAATTTTGTAATGTATAACCACTTAGCTAAGTAATGCATTTAGCACATTTTGAATAGTGTGGTAATAAAAGTATTACAATATGAGGTATCTCGTGACTTATTAAACCATGCTATATGTAAACTGTACTTTTAAAGTGCTTCTTTATTTATTCATTTTATCTCATGAATACCATATTGTTGGAGAGGCACTAGAGTTTGGTTTTATATTTTATTAATATTTAAAATGTAGTTAGTTATTAATCCCAGGAGCAAAGATACGGTTGGCAATTAATATTTTGTAGTTCAAAGTTTGGTTATTAACGGTCGCAAATGCTATGAAACGGTAAATTTTGTGTTGTATTTTTTTTTCTGTGTTTATCACAAAATGTTACAGAACTAATAGCAGATTACTTTCTAAACTAAAGATATCATATTGTTCAAAAGATAAATCTTAGCTTAATGGTATTGGCTAAATTAGTTTGTCTTTATTTCATTAGTCATTGTATTTTTTGAATAAAAAATAATACAATTGAAAATGAATATCTGAAAAACATTTTCATACTAATAAAAGCGAATGTGGGAATTCTGCTTCAAAATGAATTCAATAAAGAATTTTTTTTTAAATCATATCCAATATATATATATAACATTTTGAAAAAGTTCTACGAAAACACACAATTTTCATTTATGAGAAGCTCATTTTTAGAATTTTGTCAAAATAATATTTATACAATAATATAATTCGAAGTTACTTTGGAAAAGCATTAAAATTTGGGTTAGTTTTGATTAATTATGAGCTAAATAAAATTCTGAAGTAAAAAACAACATTTTTCGTACTAAGCAGCTAACTAAGCTGTTTAATCTGTCTGCATCAACTCTAGGTTCTACGTAACGATTTGTATCGAATTTCGCATCATTCAATTTATATTTAGTGTGCTGGAATAAAAAAAAAACGTTATCATATTAAACAAAAATGTTTACTTATTTAAATTAATTTCTTCATTATCTTATCTGATGAAAGAAAGCAAATTTTTGTTATATTTCGAAAGTTATGCATTCCAATAATCTTCGATTAGTTTGTAGTGTATTTCTTTATAATTTTTTTTCAGCTGAAATAAAAATTTTAATTTTTACAACTTTAATGCTATTTTTTATTCTTTGCTTAATAAACGATTTTTCCAACATATTTGCTCATAACTATTCTAGAAACCAGACAAAACATCAAGTTACATAATTAATTTCTTGAAAAAATTAAGTCGCTTTCGTTGACGTGTATAATTTCTTTATTAATTAGACTGGAAACTCTAAAGAAGAAAAATTTAAATGTCTATTGCAATAATAAACATTCCTCGGACTTTTTAAAAAAAAGTACATTTCCTCCTTATTAATTATTCTCTGCCAAGCGATTTAATAATTTCTGTATTTTAAATGAGGAAAAAAGTAAAATATGCTTTCGCAACTCTTTCATGACGCCACATTTTTGTGCTGTAGTTTGTAAAAAAGGAGAGACCCCTTTGAATTCACAAAATTGCTTGGAACAATCCATTAATCATAATTAATATTTCTTACTGTTTTCATTCTTTCTTTGAGAGTAGGAATTATAATTCTTCATATAGTAAATTAATTGATTATATTGTAATATAAGTTGCTTTGGGTCGTTCGCATTGACTTATTTTTGCAATGCAATAATAAATGATGTCTTGAGTCATGATGTAAGATGATGAGAATATGTGGAAAGTAAAAATACTTCCGCTCTCAGTGGCATAGCGGAAGTAATTGTCGCTTTGGTTATGAACATCATTAGTGATTTGGGAAATATAAATGTGCCCAAAGTTTTGTATTAGTTTTTTGGCTTTTCATCTCAAATTTTTTTTAAATGACATATAGGCTCTTGGGATTTGTCTCCCTGACCTATTCTGGGATTGGTATCGTATTTCTGTGGAGCTTCGTAAGATTGGCATCTTGTCTCCATGGCGCTTGCCCCGTAAGGGGGGCATCTGTATTCCCTCCCTTTGTTTCCCAGTCGTTATGCTTCTGCCAACTTGATATTTTTTATATAAATGTACTCTAACGATTAATTGTAAATGCTAGCAATCCATAGTTATGATGGTAAATGGTGGTAGTAGCGATCGTTAGACACTGAGTGTACTGATGTCTCGATCGCCAATCTTAGAAGGTGAAGCGGTGACAAAGACTTCTTTGATGCCTTTCAAAGCAAAATAGGCTTTGTTTTTAAAAGCGACCTATACACATTAGTGTTTTGCGTCCTTCGCGCCTCCTAATATTGATATCTTGTTTCCCTGGCTCTCCCTAAGGTAAACATCTGTATCCCTTTCACTTGTTCCTCAGTCGCTATGCTTGTGGCAGATTGATATTTTATTGATAGCTACGCTCTGACTTTTAAATGAATGCCAGCAGCCCATGGGTATGATGGTAAACGGTGGTGCTATCGATTGTAGGGCTATGAAAATACTGGTGCCTCAAACACCAATGTCAGTAGGTGAATTGATAACAAATGCTTCTTTGACGCCTTTTAAAGCTAAATACGCTTTTTTAAAAAAGTGACTTATACACATTAGTGTTTTGTATCCTTCGCGCGTCCTAATATCGGCATCTTGTTTCCATGGCACTCCGTTAGGCAAACATCTGTATCCCTTCCACTTGTTTCTCAATCACTATGCTTATGACAAGCTGATATTTTATTGATAGCTATGCTCTAACTTTTAAATGAATTTAGAAGTCCATGGTAACGATGGTAAATGGTGATAGAACATATTGTTAGCCAATGAAAATACTGGTGCCTCGAACACCAATGTGAGAAGGTGCAATGGTGACAAAAGCTTCTTTGATGCTTTTTAAAGCAAAATATGCTTTTTTAAAAGCGACTTATACACATTAGTTTTTTGAATCCTTTGCGCTTCCTAATATTGGCATCTTGTTTCCATGGCGCTCCCTAAGGTAAACATCTGTATCCGTTCCACTTGTTCCTCAGACGCTATTCTTATGGCAGGCTGATAACTATAACTTTTAAATGAATGTTAGCAGTACATGGCTATGATGGTAAACGGTGGTAGTACCAATTGTAGGGCAATGAAAATACTGGTGCCTAGAAACCAATGTGAGAAGGTGCAATGGTAATAAAGTCTTCTTTGACGGCTTTTTTAAAGTGGAATATGTCTTTTTCAAAAAGTAACTTGCATACTAGTGTTTATCTTCATGGTGCCTTTTTAACATTGGCATCTTTTCTCCATACACTCCTTGAAAGAAGATTTGTGCCTTCTTCCATTGTTTCCTAATCCTTATGTTTCTGCCATCTTGGCATTTTATTTACAGCTACAATCAAATGGTTGATTGTGAACGTCAGTAATTCATGGCATTGATGGTAAATAGTGGTAGTACCGACATTTTGTGTGCAGACGTTCATACCGCCACCAATGAATTAAACATTAACGACAGGATTTGTTGTGGTTGACTGCTATTCTTAGCATGATCCGTCTATAACACTGGCTGTCTCACCAAAATGACATTCTCTTCGAGGCAGTTGGCCTCTGGCAATATAGACTGTTGGATAATGGAAATAATGGTAACTCAACGGACAATCTGTAAAAGTCCAATGGTGACAAATCCTTCTTTGACACTTTTTGGAGCCAAAATATACTGAAAAGAGCGATAAAATAATACTTACTGTGTGTTATTCAGTCTTATTAAGCCAATGGTTATAGTTGGAGGAAAAGAATTCATAGAATGCTTCTTCATGCTACTAATTTTCGCTATGATGCAGGTGAGTGCTTTGATATTTTATCACTTGTGGTTTTAAATTTAAACTTTCTGATTCTTTGTGTAGGAGTTTTTGGAATGTATTTACGGAACTGTATGGTACAAATGAAATACTTTTTTAATGCTGACTTTTTTTGTGTGTGTGTGAAAGCAATAATTAAATAAAATAAAATATAAATGAAAATACTATCACTTATTAAAAGTTTTCAGTCAGAAGACCTTCTCTCTTTACCACCTTTATTAATTTTTTCTAACGAAATACGTTAACCTCCTTTTTATATGCTTGATTATAAAGATTGCAATTTAAGTGTAAGCACTGTAATTTTATGATTCAAATTGTCTTTCTTTGAGGAAGTCAAAGGTATTGAATCGATTAACAAATAAAGAAAAAGAGTTTCCTGTAATATTTAAAATTCTTGTTTTTATTGAAATTTATTAGGATTCTATGGGCTGATTATAACAGTAAATTCAAAATTTCACAGTATGGCGGTTTGTTGTCAGCTACATAAAATCATATATTTAAAAAAGTCAAGTGGTTATTATTTAAATTATGATAAAAATCACTATCATGCTTAGACACTAAAAGGTGATGGTTAAGAAGAATGAGACTTTTCTTCTTAACCATTACTGTTAGTAAATGAATAGTGTACTGTGTGATAATACTGACTGACAATACAAATAAAGCATATTGTTTTTTTCTCGGATATAAAACCTTTCAGTCTACCTAAGCTAATATTGACTCGTGTAATGAGTGTTAGAAAATTAAAAGGTTGTGAAAGCTATTACCTCATGCTGAATTTATCCTCCCCTCATTGTATATTTCTTCTAGATAAACTGTAAAGAATTTAAAAAACCTTTTAAAGCTTTTAGTGTTTAAGCATGATAGTGATTTTTATTATAATTTAAATAAAAAACCATTTGACTTTTTAAAATATATTATTTTATGTGACTGACAACAAATCGTCATATTTTGAAGTTTTGAATTTACTGTTATAAATTTTATCTAAAAAAATTCTTTATTGTGAAATATTTTAACCAGTTATAATTTTTTTTTATTTTAGTTATTAATGATGTAACATTTAATTTAGAAAAAAAGTTTTGTTATTAAATTTTTCTGTAGAATTTTGCAAAAATAATTTTATTTTAAGATTTGTAGTTTGAAATGATCAAACACTACATCATTAAGTTCTATTATAATTTTACAGATGTAAGTAACAATTCATTTCAGCTAATTTTTAGTTTATTTTGCGATTGAAAAATTTTGTTTAAAAAAGTGATTCCAGTGCATAATGAATATTGTAATTTCATTTTATTGATTGATAGAGAAATTAATAGACTAGATGAAATTTACTTTAAAAAATAATATATAGATTGTTTGTATATAAATTAATGATGTCATATATAAAACTCTTTTTACATATTACAAATACAGAAAACACAAAACATATTCATCGAAGTCTTTACTGTTAAAATGAAATGAAACATTTTTCTTAATGATACAGAGCATTTTTCGTTTCAAAAATTGATTCTCAAAACTTCGAATTTTTTTCTTGTTATAAAAATTACTAGCACCCATTTGTAGCCTTTATAATCAAAGCGACTGGCATTTATAAACTGTATAAATCTTAAATAAATAATCAGTCTAAACAAGGTTAAGACTGATTGTTCATGTTTATTGTACTTCGGCCATTTTAATGCATTGGAAATTTTATTTATTGCATAAAAATTTAAATCTGTTAAAATAATTTTAATATTGAATTTAATTGTTCGTTATTTTCCAATTCTTTCATTATAGATCCTCTTTTGTGGTAGTAAAATTTTTCCTTTGTCTAAATATTTATCAATTATTACACTCAATTCATATTTATTCATAATAAAAATTACCATTTATGAATATGAAATTTAACTTCATTGAGGATAAGAATCTAATTTCAAAGTTGCATTGTTAAAATTGAGAAAAAAGAAGTATTTTCTTGCTCTTTTCGTTCAACAATTGAAATTTTCCATGTAGAATGAATGAAATCATCACTTACATTGTGTTCTTGAATTTAAAATTCAAATACCTTATTACAATTCTCTTTTGCCCTAAGCTAATTTTATGTTTGTTCGCGAAATGCATTTGTTTCTCTTGAAATTTTTTCTTTGATTTTACATTATTGAGTTGTTGCCGTAATCAAACCTTGGAAGTGTAATTATTTTCAAAAACATCAGGTGCCATGTTTTAATTTGCATTGCTTATTTTGTGTTCAGGTTTATAGGGTTATATGGCTGTTCTGTTTCTCCTGAGAAAATTTATTCATTTCCTACTATTAGTTCATACTCTCCCTATATATATCTATATAATATACAGTAAAAGCTCCTTATTCGCGCTTTCTTCATTCGCGTTTTCACTATTCGCGGATTTAATTACATTTCTTTATTCGCGGATTTAATATGTACATACATAATAATAAAAGGATTCCAATAGGTATTCAACCCAATATCCTTTGTAAATGCCATTAAATGGACCAATAAAAAAGTAAAATAGATCTTATTACAACTTTGTCTAGATTATGTTGTTAAATGCAAACTGTAAACATAGCCGAAATCGCGAATGGAATAGGACGAGATGGGTTCGAACCGATAGAATCAAGTGACATTCAGGAATGGCTTGAATCGCAAGATGAGGATCTGACTGAAAATGACTTGGAGGAAATATTAAATTCACTGTTCATTGAAGAGGAGGCTTCAACAAGCACTGGAAACGTGACATTTAATTAAAAAAATCTTAGTGATAAACATTGATCCATCTATGGAACGAAGTCTTAGTTTTTAGAGGCAAATTGCTAATGCGACTTCTGCGTATCGGTCTGAATGGAAGGAGCTTTTAAAAACTGCCAAGCAAAAGAAAATTATAAAATTCTTCAAACCATTACCCAAGCCTTAAGATAATTAATCAAAATGTTCAAAAACTTCAATTAAATTGATTTTTATATATATATATATATTTTTTAAATTTTGTCACCTAGGAACGTATTCCCTATAATCTCATATTAATTACCATTCCGTATTCACGGTTTCTGTATTCGCGGTATATTTATGGAACATATACTCCGCGAATAAAGAGCTTTTACTGTATATATATATATATATCTTGTTTAAATTTTTTGCCATTTACCCATTTGCATCATATGAAAATAGGAAAAAAAAGATCCATATCACGGAAAAATTTATATTTCATATTTAGGTGTAAAATTGTAGAAAAGTAGAAAAAAAGTCATTTTTGAGCATTATTTGTTTGTAATTTTGTTCAGTGTGGTAATATTTGAAATGTGGGATGCATATAGGTATATAGTACATAATATGAATATAGTATATTCTATATTATATGCATGTCATATAATATGATGCAAAGTATACATTCGCTCCAGTGACAGTGACCAGGAAAATTGAGCGTATATATACGCTAATGATGCAAATGGGTTAATAAAATACTTTCTGTTCATTCATTCAAGTTCGAATGCATTTTTTAAAATTTGTAGTTGATGACACTTGATCCTAATACAGTTTTTTCAAATATTAAATTTATTGAATTAAATTAATTTTTAATGCTTTAAATAGTTTTAGCAACTTGTAATGAAAATTGAAATCAACAAGCAGTAACCTAATTAGTAAAATGCAAGTAATTTAGTGAAGGTGAAGAATACGAATTCATTTTTTGATACTTAATAATTTTTTTCATAATTATTTAATAAAAAGTGACTATAACAAAAAAATTGTTGACCTAAATAGGAATTGAAGTTAATTTTTTTTTATATTGCGTTTTAATTGGCGTTGAAGGTAATCACATGTCTATAGTTTACGATCATCTGTTGATGAACATAGGATTCCCTAATCATAAAATATCATGATAGATATTTTAACATTTTTTTATCGATTATCTTAAAAACATTTTTATTACTTTTGCATATACGAAATATCGTAATCATCATTTAATTCGAACTCAAAATTTTGAAGAATTTTAGACTTTCCTGAGTTTGAAACATTGATTTTTAGAAGATGTTATTTCGTCCTTCTATCTGTGACAAAAATAACTCAAAAATCTTTTGACCTAGACTTATGAACTTCGATATGAGGTCTTTATATTAAATCTGAGGATTTCTATGAAATTGTGAACATGTTTAGAAAAAAAATCTGTTTATCCGTTTGTTTGAATACCATTTAAGACGTTAGCTGTAAAGCGAAAAGAGCCAGATAGATAAAATTCGATGCACATTTGACTATTGAAACTATATTCTTCAAGAAATCAATTTACACTTCAAGCATGTTCAATTTAGTAATCAATGAGCAAATGTTTGTCTGAATTTATGAAATGAATTCTACATTGAGATTTTATTTAATGAATTTTATATCAATACTAGCTGGTAGCCGGCGCATTTGCTGCAAATATATTCAAAACTATCCGAAGAAAAACCGATTCATTTGAAGATGCGGGATTTAGAGGTAAATATTTGGAGAAGTATATCGCGTATTGCTAACTGTACCACCAATTAGCGTAGATGCCGAATGACCTTTTCGATAGCTGGTAATCTTTGCACAAAATTACGTTCTAGGCTCAACGACAGTACAATTGAAGCATTATGTTTTAAAGATTACGCTTTAAAAAATTATTAACCACAGATTGAATTGTGATATTTACATTTTTTTAAAATGATTTAAACTAGTAGGTGTCCGGCGCATTTGCTGTCACAGAAGTAATTTGGGAAATATCGTTTGAAATTAGAAATAACTGTCTTATTTAATTAGGAAGGATAGAAAGTATAATATTGATTTTCGTATCGGAAATGAATACATTCATTGAAATTGTGTGATATATAAAGGAGAAGCGTAAATAATATTAATTATATTTTTTTAACTTTATTATTCAAGACTTTACGGTTGGCAATATTTTTTTGTTTGTTTTGTTTTTCCGTCTTTGACAAAAACAGATAAGTGCAATATTCGGTATTCAAAGTTTCATCGCAATCGGATGAGCTGTATGGCCGAACAATAGAGATATACAGACACGAATTCATTTTTATTTATATATATTACTTATTAGATAATTTTATTATGCCTATAACCATCCTGTAATTGCTAGTAATAAAGTTTCATCGCAATCGAATGAGCTGTATGGCCAAACATAAGAAATATACAGACACGAATTCATTTTTATTTATATAGTTTGTGAATGTGTGATGCAGTATAAGAGGAAATATTAAAAATTGAGGTTGATGTTTGGCTTTTTCATATGTTGATCCTTTTTATATGGTCTGATTGATAATAGCGTTACATAGTTTTAGCATGGAGATGGTATTATCTGACAGAAATTTTCCACTATACTCAATTTCTTTTACTGTACCTTACAAATATTTCTGAATTTCTATTTAAATTTGTCTAAAAATTAAAAGTTTAATTTATTTTTGAAGAAATTTTTAACTGCGACAAATGCGCGTTTTATGAAATAAAGTCTAACGCACACAAATACTTCTATACACATACAATGAGAATAATATGATTGTGTAATGTGAATTATGAATGTGCAAGCGAACATGAATTTGAGCCTCCTGACTAAAATTTGGTTAATAAAGTAATTATGATATTTCATGTTGATATTTATTGTTAGTCTAAAAATCTTAATTATTTATAGAGAGCGAAGTAGCATTGTACGATTGCGTACAATTTTACTGATTGAGCTACTGCCTGTTGATAAAGCTCTATTAAAAGTATTAAAAAATGAATTCAATTAATTATAATATTTCATGTTGATATTTAATGTTAGTGTAATAATTTTAACTATTTTTAAAGAGCGAAGTAGCATTGTACGATTGCGCACAGTTTAACTGATTGAACTACTGCCTGTTGATTCCAATTTTCATTACAAGCTGATAAAACTCTATTGAAAGTATTAAAAACTAATTCAATTAATTATAATATTTCATGTTGATATTTATTGTTAGTGTGATAATCTTAATTATTTTTAGAGAGCGAAGTAGCTTTGTACGATTGCGTACAGTTTTACTGATTAAACTACTGCCTGTTGATTTAAATTTACATTAAACGCTGAGAAAACTCTATTAAAAGTATTGAAAATTAATTAAATTTAGTATTTAAAAAAAACTATTAACATCGAGTGTCATCTACTACATGAACAATATGTTCGGTGATATTAAAAAATAAGATTCTTTGATTTCTTTATCAGAACACACTAAATCTTTTTTAAATATATATACTCAAATTTTCAACTGGCCTGAAAACTATTTTTATTATTTATTTTTTACTTTAAAGTTTATCATACTAACGTTTTCTTCTAAAAAAAATACCATTTTTTTTTTTCTTTACGTAAGAATTGCTCATTTCTTGGATCCCTATATCGTTTCCAGTTAATGGACTCTGGTCAGCAAATTGATTGGCTTATTTCCTTCTAGATGAACGTGAGCTTTGAAGAAAAAAGGCTGAGCAATTCCTTTTCTTTATAGCCGGCTTGATAAACTGTCGCACTTATCGACGATTGACCTCTTCAGGGGTATTCTTAGATGGAGACTGACCCTTAAGTCATTCTTTTATTAATCGCAGATCGATTCAGTTCGCAGCTCTTCGATCTTTTTGCTTTCTCGTTTATGAAGTATAGAAAAAGTATTGTAATCTTCAAAAAATTTATACTTGAAATTTCAATTCTGTGAGCTAGGTAGATGAAATGTGTTGCTCAGTCTTAACAGCAATTTTTTTAAAAATAATTTCTATCAAATTTTGAGCATAATCTGCTCAGATGAAGTATGTTTGTCCGGCTTCTAGTGGGAGCTTTATAAGCCAGATAACAGCCTCAAGACTGTGTGGTTACTTTGGTCTAGTGGTCATGTTATCTGGCTACGAAACCTAAGATTGCGTGTTCGATCTTTGCTATCGCCATTAGCAGCGTCGATGCAAGAAAAGCATCGTTCGTCTCACCTCCTATTCACTTTAGAGGGGAGTATTGTAGTGGAAGCTTTATAAGCCAATTAACAACCTCAAGACTGAGTGGTCACTTTGGTCTAATGGTTATATTATCAGGCTACGAAGCCTAAGATTCCGAGTTCGATCTTCGCTATCGCCTTTAGCACTGATGACCCGCTGACAAAAAATACGCAACCTTCGTGCAGCTATCGTGGCGCCCTCTGTCCGAATAAAAAAAGCCGATAAATAATCTACCAATAAAACGGGTAAGGCGCTTTAGAATCAACAGACAATTTATCACCAGAAAATAACAGGAAAAGCATCATTCGTCTCACCTCCGATTCACTTTAGGAGTAGTATTGTTGTGGGAGATTTATAAGCCCAATAACAACCTCAAGACTGAGTGGTCGCTTTGGTCTAGTGGTTACGTTATGTGATTACGAACCATAAAGGTGGGTTCAGACGAGGCTTATTATTGTCTGCAATAAGATCACGCCTACTTCCGGAAAATCTCGTGACCACAACGGGACAATGGCAAATGATTGTCCCGTCGGGACAAACATTGCCCGCGTTGTCTCAAATGTTCACACGAGGACAATGCCGGGACAACAGCACAGAGGCAAAGTTTGCAGACAATAATAAGCCTCGTCTGAACCTACCTTAAGGTTGCGAATTTCAGCCTTGCTGTCGTAAATAGTAGCAGACCAACTGAATATAAGTTAACACGATACGCGCAAAATGAAGATAACTAGATGAATAAAATGTGGCACACACATTTAACATCGATATTGCATACACTAATCAAAATTAGAATCAGATCCAACTGGGTGTCGAAGCTTTTTCGATATGTATTTTCTGAAGCGTGTAAACACAATAATTCACAAACGCAGTAACTAAATATATTATATGATGTGTGATTTTATGAATACAGCTGTAGCTTTGTGTTGAATTCTGGTTTTAACAAGTTGTAAAAACGCGACTGAAGTCTAAGTCCGATTTCCGGATGGTACTAACACATGCGAAGTATTAATCGCATTAAAAAAATTGCCAGACATTGCAAATCAATTCAGTAATAATGCTGAATTTTCGTCAATTTTTTTATTTATTTCATAACTATTGTGAGCCAATGCCTTATAAAGATTCTTCTTCTTTTGGTTAAAGTATTTTCTTAGGTCAAACTGTTACAACGTCGATGCTTGTCAGTCGTCTTCCGTACATTTACAACATGTTTAATGTAAAATGTATTGACCTATATTCTTTTGAAATGAGTTAAATCTATCTGAGCTGCCTTTAAAGTAGCATTTAAGAGATGAAACCTTTTCTGAACGCTTTTTATTTATGGTCTTCAACCTTGTAGGCTTTCTTGTCTTTGTAATTTGATTGATTGAATGAATATATTTGTGTTAGGTGGATAATAATAGCTCACAATTTAAGATGGGGGGAGTTAAAAAGTAGATTCAAAAGCATTCTGTTTTGTAAACAAGTAATAAATAAAATATTTTTGATACAATTCCTACTTATTTTCTTATATTATTTATGTATATCATATTTATATGTATCTTGACATTATTTCTTATATTATTTATATGCCTTATCTTATATTATTTATGATCGGTTGTCATATCAGTAATCTCAGAGCTTGGTGACCATTTGGCGATTTTGGCGATCAAATAGAAATTACTGGAAAAATTCAATTAAGATTTTTAAAAAACTGTATTAACATCAAGTGTCATCCACTACAAGTTATAAAAAATGTATTTGAACTTGAGTGGATGAATAAAATTATTTTATTAATGATTGAAAATTTGAACTAATATATAAATACAACCATAAAATTACTAAAAAAATTAAAACCCATTTCCTGGTCAACAAAATTAAAATGAAACCAACTAGGTCGAAATCGAAATTAAAACTCAATTCGGAATTAAACGCTAAAAGTTCACAAAATGAAAGGTAAATGAAATGGGGCCAATTAATGAAACAAATCCAAATTAATATAATTAATAAAATTATGCAAACGAAGCAAAAACGGCTCTAATTACGGAAACGAAACTGAAATTGGAATCGAAACTAAAAATTATTACGGATTCAAACAAGTTTAAGAATTAATTTTTTAAAGTTTTTAAACGTCAATCATTGTATTTGGTGAGCACAAATGCAGCTACAACTAAAATACAAATAAATCTAAATTAATTTACAAAATAAGCCAAGCAAAAAGGAACTCAACAGAATCAAAACTATAACCTATAGAAAAAGAATCCGGCCTGAAAACTTCGTCAAGGTTCACTTATGCTTGCATCCAGACTTATAATGACTAGTGAAATCTTTATGAAAATTAAACCAAAAATATATTACTGAACATTGTTGTGGCCAGCTGGTGGAAGTTTTATGAGTTCTCACAAAATCTATTAAAGAAAATTTTAGAATTGTATGAACTACTTTGAAAGACAAAAGTGATTTTACTGAATTTATTTATGAATTTATTGAAACTAAAGGAAAAGTTTCACAAAATTCTGTATTTGGTGTTCAAAAAGAAAAAATAGTCTCCCCCTATAAAACTCAAACAATTAGGAGTAGTCTTTTGCTGACTATATTGCGTACTGATGGTTATATTGATTGCAAAGAAAAGTATTTTAGAAACCAAAATTAACTGTCATTTACTATCTATTCAAGGAGTAGCTAATGTCTTGGATGAATGTTGTCTTCTCAATTAAAATTTCAAACATACAATCCATGGGGATAGTTTTTTCACGTTACTCTAAAGGCCTTATCACACGGTGAAATTTCGTCAGCACTTTTCCGTTTCTACCCTCAAAAACCGGTCAAGCAAGTTTCATAATTGACAACTTTTTCTAGAAAGATCGAAAATGTCGTCAGAAATTTTGTCCGCACACGAAATTTAACCAATCATGTGAAACTTTGAATTAACGTCACTTTCGCTGTTGTTTGCTGACGGAAAGTGCCGAAGATATTTTGTCGTGTGATAAGGCCTTTAACTTCGAGCATCATCATTTTATTTTTCAATTTTTTTTCCTTCTTTAAAATTCGGGAAATAGAAATCTGACGATAATTGCAATGTAAATCGAAGAAACTGTTTGTGATAATAACAGATTTTGTCATCGGTGCTATCATAAATAAGATTAAAAATAACTTTTGTAAAAAAAAAGTATGTATGTATGGAAAATACATAAATACTATAAAAAATACTTCCCATTTATCCAATTATTTCCTATAATCTGAATATTATAATGTTGTTCTAATTATTTTTTGATTGAAAATTTATTCGTGTATTACTAATTGAACTGCGTATGGATGGTAATATTGATTGCAAAGCAAACTATTTTAGAAAGTCAAAATTAACTGTCATTTACTTAATTAATTAATTGAATTTTCTCAGTAATTTCTATTTGATCGCCAAACTCTGACTATATAACTAAATTTATTTGTATAAATCATCCAGAGTAGATGTAATTTTTTTTAAAAAAATTACTAACTTTCAAAAGTAATAAACTGAAACGTAACACATTTACCTTGCACGTTTTCTCATTGTTTTTCGTATCTTGCGCTCTTTTAAATTTGAAATATCTGAATGAAGTAAATGTCGTGTCAAAGAAAAACATTCAATTCAAAGATGAAACATTTTGAGATTGGGTCTTAAATTTCAAGGATTCAAATCCATGTCCATAAATATTTCTTTGATAAATGTTAACTAAATGTGAAAGTCTAGTATCTACATATATTTGGATACATGTAGATACTTGGAGATAAATATGAGTTATGTGACTATCGAAGCTGAAATATATTTGGCTGAGAAGTTATAAAGAGAGCAAGGCATTAAGTGTTGATTTGAAATTTTTTTGAACGCATTACTCTTGGCGAATCAGCCGGTCGCCAAAGGCGGATAGTTTGAAAACAAGACTCAAAATAACCAAAATTAATTTATTGCTATACGGATATATAGTTTTTATTTTATAGTTTAAAATAAATGTATCCAGATTTTTGAAAACGATCAACATATAAAATTAATACATTGCGATAAGTAAACGCATTACCTTATATTACTTCAAAACTTTGCTTAATACTGAATAATCCATTCTTACCAGAACTTCCTTAAAGCTGGCTTTGCTGCAACATATGGGTTTTGCATAAAATATCGTTTATTGTTAACTCGAGCATAGACGAGATTAGACTAGCCGATTCCTTCTCTCCTCCAAGGATCTTTATAGTAAGTCTCGTCTACTAACAATCTTTAAAAGAGAATAATATGCGATGTCGGGCAGACACAGCAAGATCGATAGAGATGTTTGCTCCTCTTCAGTTTACAGACACCAGTTTCGACGTTCCGCTGCTGGATTTTCCACTCAAAAAAGAAATGCAAAACGCAAGAATCTGCAAACTCTTCGGATGCAGCTGCGTGCCTCTTGTGAATTGCTGCAACAGGGAATTTTAAAGTTTTACGAAAAGATGGTCTGATGTCTTCGAAAATGTACTCTTATTTTGGATATCATTGCTGTATGGTTGGCATAAATTTATGTACCGTAGAAAGATTTCGAAATGTATTTTTACAATTCTGTTGTTGTCCCAGTAGATGCTGGGATTGAAATACGAAAAAGGAAATAAGAATCCATTATTCTTTTTTTTCTTTTCTTTTCTTTCTTTCTTTTTTTTTTTTCTTTTTTTTTGTAGTAATGGGTCGTGGTGATATAGTGATTTAAATTGTGACTTCAGAATTGGAAGATTGCAGGTTTTGGACCTTTTTCAACTCTAAGGTATGCCTTTGTAAAATTATAAAAAATAAATACTATAGTTTCTTAAACACTTTGAAACAATTTTTATGTGTATCAAGCGAATTAAAAACTAATTGTCTTCCCGTACACAAGAACACTAAGAAAAAAAGATGAGAAATCTTTTTTTTTTCTACCTAAATTAAAATATTAAAATCTCCCATACTTTTAAATTCTCGCCTTGATGGCTTGTTTGGAAAGGACTTTTTTTTAAAAATCGAACAGAATTCCTCCCCAAATAATTGTTATAATAAAGGATAGAATCTCATATCTTAGTTATAATGTGTACGTATAATTCCATGTCTGATTATGTTTTTATTTGTAG
This sequence comes from Argiope trifasciata, assembly GCA_026543055.1. Classification (NCBI taxonomy): domain Eukaryota; kingdom Metazoa; phylum Arthropoda; class Arachnida; order Araneae; family Araneidae; genus Argiope; species Argiope trifasciata. The sequence goes on along the minus strand of JAPMOQ010037853.1, from coordinate 863,361 downwards.
AAATGCAGAATAATAAATTAAAGCAAATATAGTTGCCAATCACATGGATATTTTGCTTGATTCATTCTGTATCTAAGATATCAATGTATATTTGCATGTTTTAAGTTTCGAATTTCAATCTTTGCTTGATTTATTTCCTGTGTGAATAAGGTAAATCATTTGTATAAATTAATCTCTCTCAAATATCTTTTTTTCTAATGATATGACTTTTGTTTAGTTATTTTTTTGTAGTTTCTAATTGCATTTCGTAGACTGGAGGGAGATTTTTCTTTCTTTAATTTTAACTCTAGTGATATGTTTTCTTATTCCTTCTACTTTACTACTTCTACTACTTTTGTAAACTAATAGTGATGTGATTGATATTACATTCCTTTTATTTGTATGGATATTTATCAAAAGGGACATTTGTTATAAAGTATTGTATCGATTTCATTACGATCAATCTTGTAGGTCTTTTGTGATTAAATCATACATTTGTTACATATTAGTAAATGTTTTAAATCTTTTATTTGTACAATTGTTCAGATAATATGAGGATGCTCAGTTATCTGTAGAAGAGAAATTTTGGCAAATAAATGATTTTTTTTAATAAATGATCGAATTATCAATTTTATATGTTTGTGCAATTGGTAGGAAAATTTTATTGCTTTGTTGCAGTTTTCATTTCATTATATATTTCATTCTTGTCTTTATATGTTCAATGAAAATGTGTTTATTTCTTAAAGTTTCTTCTTCTTTTACAGATTTCATTTGTTCATACTTCAGAGATTACCATGCAATATCTCAAGATCCCTTCCTCCTTCCAAATACGAGTTGTGTTAATTTATTTTCTTTCAACAATGGTTCGGAACTAACGTGAAAAGGCCTCTCTCTGGCGTGACTTGCGTTTACTTCTGGAATTTCAAGTTCTTGGGTCATGGAACGATGTGATAGTCGAGTTATAATTAAAGATAGCAGCTACAAACAGACCTTAGGCAACATTGAAAGAATAAAAAATGAAAACAGCTCAGATTGTTCACCAAATATTTCTATGTCATGCGCTAACAATATTCCATATCATAACATTGATTGTGGAGAAAATATATTTTGCAGTAAAAAAATATTACCCAACAAGAAACCTTTCATGATGCCTAATGAAATGTACATCTCGTTGAATTCCGAATCCTCTCAGCCTACGAAGGCGCGCAATGACTTCTACTCAGCGGGTTACCACTCAACACCTGCCAGTCCCGAAGAGACTGAAAGGACTCGTAATAAACAATTGAAGAAGGATCTGTCATCGTTTCACAGTCCTATAACTGACAAAAAATTGCCTTTTAGCTTTTCAACTAGTTTTGTTAGAACTTCTAGGAGTGAAGATCATCTTCGTAAATCATCTCTAACCACTGTAAACATCGACATTGAAGATGAGCTAGCATCGTCGCTTGATACTCTTTTGGATACAAAAGCCGACGACGTTTTTTACGATTTAGAAAAGGACGAAAGCCTTGGCAATTCGTGTCCTGAAACTATCTCCAGTGGCAATAAGAGCCCTGATGAACAAGTGAACTCATCTAAGAGTGACCTGTCTCATAGTTCTAGCGGGACAGCTCCGGTGTCGAAAGTTAGTGTGAAAGTCAATGATGTGCCAGAAGTGAAGCCTAGTGGTGCTGAACCATTGAGTGAATCTTCTGGTTCTGAGATCATACCATCAGATTCTTCCAGCACTATACGGAGAGACAGTGAAGGGAGTGGGGATTGTGAATGTACCAGTGAACAAATTTCTGCAATCAGTAGTCTCGATGACGCTACAGATTCTGATCTTGGTTCGCCCGTTGGAAGTTTGTCCCCAGAGACGGAACTTAACATAGATGCTGCATGGATGGTAGATCTGGACACCAAAGAGTGCGTTCTTGATGTTTTTCAGGACATCACCAACAAAACCAAAGTGCCCACTAGAACTGTAAAACAGCAACAGCAGCAGCCAAACATTGAATTGAATTTAAACTCAGGCCTTAGTGATGTTCATAAACTACATCCATCAGTTGTTGCGGTATCAGCTGATAAATCGCCAACCTCTTTAAGCAGCTCACTTTCAGTGCCAAAAGCTCATGAAGACAAATTCGATCTGAGTACGGAAAGTCCGACATCTCAAGGTTCAGAAGACACGTTTGGAGAGTTGTCATACCATGAACTCACTGAGAGTTACGATGAGATATCTGCTGCTAATGAAGTTGAAGAACCAGAGCCTCAGCCAACAACTCAAAGGAGTGAATCTCCACCTACTGACGACGAGTCTGATATAGAAAGTCTGCACAGTTTTCATTACAGTCCCAAAGCCGTGGATATACCTTCAGCAATTCGTCTGGCCAAAAGATTGTTCACTCTTGATGGTTTCAAAAAGACTGATGTGTCCAGACATCTTTCCAAAAAGTAATAATTTTAATACATTTTATATAAATTTCACATTCATATAACACTTTTAGGCACTGCTTTTAATATTGTTTTAGCTACCACACTAAAACGATAATTGCTATAAAAGATTTGTCATTTTGTATTGTTTAACTATAAAGTGCTTGCATTTATAAGTTAGAATTTCGTTTTATGTTGAAAAATGAATGATATCTACTATTATGAAATTTTTAAGATAATTTAATCTAGAACGATTTTTGCTGTCTTTTTAAATTTCAAAAATATTGAGTTTTTTTTTGTTGTTATTTCTATGTGTAGATGTTATCCTCTAAATCAAATCCCATACCGTTATATTGAAAATGTATTTAGTTTTAATTATTTTAAATAACTTTTAATCATATATAATATTCAACTTTCGTTGCAATTACACTATAATATGCCTACAAAACTACTAATATGCCTACAAAAAGTCATTTTTCCAAATACACTTGATGTTTTATAGATCATGATCTCCAATTCATCATGTGTTAATATCCGTTTGCTGCTGTCAATGTATAAAATTTATCTTATTATTATGTATAATTTAAGAAATATCAAATCGTTTGGTTACGATAACATTTGGACATTCCTTATAACTGCTTATAAATATTTTGTAAAAATATTCTAGAATTGTATGGTTTAAAAGTAAAAAATTGACCAGAAAATTTTCTTTTCTGTTTTTCCAATTTAAATGTCTCTCAAAAATTTAATTAATTAGAGAGGATAACAAGCCAAATGGTTTAATTTTAATACAACCGTTTTGCTTGTATTTATTTATTAACTCTTTTCTTGTAATTACAAGAAAAGTACTAATTTCTTAGCATCTCTTTTGAATTTTTTATTTCCTTAATGAAATTAGAACTGCGATTGGGCTGATATAAAAATATCAGATTGCTCTATAAGAATTTCACAGCTTTAAAATATTTATAAAAAATTATCAGGGACCCTACAAAATATATCAATACAATTTTAAGTGCAAGAATCATATAGCAGTGGAATTTGTAATATATATCTACGTTAATTACATGTGAAATAAAATTTATCTGAAGAAACTGAAATTTATTTCATTATAACTTCTGCTTATATATTGCAACTGTCTGAGAAAATTTTAATCTTCATTTACTTTTTTTTTACTATGGCTGAATCAAATTTTTATTTACAAGCAAGAAAAAGCTTTTCTCTTGTCTGAGTTTTCTTAAACTGTGTCTCAAGGTCCTCTTTGTATTACATCGGACAAATTGAGACGGTCAAAATGTTGGTAGCTGTTGCTCCTTTTAAATGATACCTAGCAAGAATGTTTAGAAAAGTATTCTAATTTCAGATATCCGGATGAAATTTTATAAATATGCATAATTTCTTTCTTGTATTATCAATTAATATCTAATTTTGTTTATAGATTTTCAGCTTATGATCTGGTGATAAAAGAATTTAAGTATTTTTTCTATTTCAAAAAATCGCTGTGTCACCCTTCGCCCTCTGTTTAATTTTAACACAGGCATGCGACCGGCATATAATTTTACGGTCTCGAAGACAAGACGCTACGATGAGGGCATCGTGTCTCCAAATGATAGTATGAAATTATAGTAGAGACTACTATGAAGGCATCGTTAAGAATAACGAAATTCGAATGTATTATAAGATTTAAAAAAATCTACAAATAGATTTTTTTGAATACCTAATTTCAAAGAAAAGGCAAATATAAAAAATATTTACCATGATAATGTAATTTTTAGTCTAATATGAAGTATATCCAAATGAAATACAGTCTACAATTATATGTCAAGAAATTTCTACAACAAAATTACGATCATAATCCACGTGAAGCAATACAAACATGAATAATTACCATAGACATTTAAAACACAAATCCCAGCTCAATGGAAATTAGGGAATGGCTACAGTGAAGAAATTCTCTACTTCTGACGAATCCAGATGTTTTGGTGGCCAAGTTAAAGACACTCTGTCATTATCAAGATTTTCGTTATATTATGTTATGCGCTCTTCATTTGTTTATCGGTAGTACAGCAGAAAATTTCAAGCATGGGGATCCTATAATTCTGTCTTTTGAGCTCTTACACGACCAAATTCGTTTCACCATTGGTACAACATTCGTCTGTTCAGAGTGTATCAAGTCATTGTTTATGTGGCCCGCCGTATAATGCAGATACATTAGAATATAATGCATCATGTGTATCACTGCTATCTACACATCTCTTTTATCCTACGATAAATTTGATTTGATGCATACTTCCGTTTTGCTCGTAGAAATTGGATAATTCGTCATTGTCCGTAGAAGAATCCATCGGGCAGTTTCAACTATCCAGAAACGAAAACATTGTTATGATACTGTTTCCTATTAATTTATTGAAATGTGATTTTTGCCAACAAAAGCAGTTATCCCCTAATACCAAAACTGTTCATTCATACTAGAAATACTACCACGCTATCTATCGACCGAAATCACTTTTGCTGTGGCGGTTTTCGGTAATACGAGGCCACAGGCGTTGAAATATTTTGAAGCCCTTCCACGGTAAACTCTATTGTTGACAAAAAAGTAGCTAGATACTTATTTCATTTTTAACCTTATCTTAATATTTATTTTGTGATATCGTTATATATTGAAAGAAAATTTCTAATTCACTTATGGCTTTTATTTTTTATTTGTACAGATATTACGCCTTTTTTTTATGTTTCTAGACCAATGAATCTTGCACTTTATTTTATACATACAATTGAAAGCAGCATTCATTATCTAGTGACTTTCATTCGTCATGATTTCAAGAAAATAGTTTAATTTTTATATCAAGTTTATTTATCCAAACCCTGGTAAGAAGCGATGTAAAAGTATTCTGAACTCATAAAGTTTCAAAAAATTTGGAGGCGCAGCGTTTTGATTTCTCAAGAATTTTGCTTAACACATAACTTGTTCACTAACACTTTTATCGGTGAATGAACACTTTTTTTTCTAAGAAAGAAAAGGTGAAAATTCTGTGAATCATGCCAAAGGGGAGATCTGAGTAATTAAATTTACTTACGGCTTAGCACTATGATACGCGTCCAAGTAGATTTTGAGGCCCCTATAAATCTCGAGACACGAGGCGACCACTTGTGCAGAAGTCCGCCACTGCACTTTTAGGATTTGATACAAAACCGCCACTCCTACGATCTTCCGCTTATATCTTTTTGATTGTCATTTTTATAATAAACACATGCCTTACTTTGTTTGAAGAGATCTTTTAGTCATTAACACTGAATCAACACTTTTAGATCAATTACACTTTTATCTGTGAATGAACACTTTTTCTTTTTTTTCAAAGAAAAAGTATAAGGTGAAAATTTTGTGAATCATGCCAATGGGGAGATCTGAATAATTAATTTTACTTACGGCTTAGCACTATGATACGCATACAAGTTGATTTTAAGGCACTTATAAATCTCGAGACACGAGGCGACCGCTCGTACAGAAATCCACCACTGCACTTTTGGGATTTGATATAAAACCGTCCCAGCAACCCAATGACCTTTCGCTTATGTCTTCTTGATTATGATTTTTATAATAAACACATGCCTTATTTTATTTGAAGAGATATTTTAGTTTTAATAATGTCAGAACAATAATTATGAAAAGTAATTCAAATAGTCAATTATAAAGAAGTGCTAGAATTTTTATTGTAGATATTTCCATACTAATATAGATAGTCTGTTATCAAAATCAACTCTCTGAAATTGACAGAGATAGAAAGCTATTTAAGACCGAATGACATGCGATACATATTTCTACCAGCCACAGAGCTTACTAGAAAAAGTTTTGACATTTAAACAGTTTTCTTTAAATGGTATCATTTCGCAGAATATCGATAATTGAACGAAAGTCCCTTTTATTTTAAATCGATAAGAATAACATTTAAAACATTTTAATTAAGTGAAATAATACATTTTTTAATTTTTAACTTTAGCAACTTCAGTTTTTTTTTTTACTGTTTAGTATTATACAATCATATTTCTTACAGAAAGAAATATGATTGTATAACAGTGAATTTCGAAAGAAGTATTTAAATAAAAATTTGTAGAATTGAGAAATCCTAGTTTAAAAGAAAAAAAGTTTCTAAAAATAATATTACCGAAAATAATATACAATCATATTTCTTTCTGTAAGAAATATGATTGTATAACAGTGAATTTCGAAAGCAGTATTTAAATAAAAATTTGTAGAATTGAGAAATCCTAGTTTGAAAGGAAAAAAGTTTCTAAAAATAACATTACCGAAAAATTTTAAATAAATTTTTGTACTTCTGAGGCTTTAAACTGAAAATACTAATCAGTAAAAAAAACTGTTACTGTGCGCACTATCTTCGTGTTTGTTTTTGATTAACTATGTCCTGTTATTACTGTATTACCATGTACGATATGTATTATATTATGTATTATTTTGATCACTGAATAATTTTGATTGATTATTCATTTCAGCAATGAGTTTAGTAAGGCTGTTGCCGAAGAATATGTGAAATTCTTCGACTTTACCAATGAAGGCTTAGATGTGGCCCTGAGGAAGTTTTTGAATCAGTTTTGTCTCGTGGGCGAAACACAAGAAAGGGAAAGAGTCCTTCTTCATTTTTCCAAGCGCTATCTTGATTGCAATCCGAATTCATTTAAATCCCAAGGTTAATATATCTCCATTTCATTCTTACATTTCTTAACTTGATTATCTTATTAGAAAGAAGTGTACGTTTTTGGTGTGGTTTATATAAAAAACAACATTTTGAAAAACCTGTTTTCAAACTCACTATTTCAAAAAAAAAGGTTTAAACCGGTTTTCGAATTTTCTCGAAAGAAAATGGAAGAATATTTTATTTTATTCACATGAAATAACAAAGCGAAATCAATGGCAAAATCAAAATATTTTTAAGAAATCAAGGATTATACATACACATTATTTACACAAAATAACAAAAACTTAAACAAAAATTTCAAATAATATTTCTATTGTTTTCACTAATTGTAATTTTTCTTAAGAAAACAAGATTTAAAAAATAACACTGCCTCATCTTTCTAAATATATGCTCGTCAGATTTTATTTATTTTAAAACCTAAATAAGCTCATTCAAGTTAAATTATCTATGAATTGCGAAAAGTTAAATATGATAGATATGAGTTAGGCAAAATGCATATTATTTTTCCCAAAACTAATATATATTTTTTCCTTTTAAAATTTTTTATTATTACATTTATATTTGTTATAATAATATGGGTATATCATATCACAATGTAATTTAATATAGTTTTCAAAAAGGTGCACCATTTTCATGTGATATCTATGTTTTTTTTTTTTTTTTGGTATCACTTATTTACAATTTTTTTAAACAACAGTAACGATTATCTAGTCCTTTTATTTATGAAGTGTTCTGAAATTTTTAATTTTTTTCACCAAAAATTGTTGTTTTTAACTTTAAAAAGTTCTTTTCCACGTACTTAGAAACTGCTTTCATATTCTCCTTATACTTTAACCTTATTTTTTTTAAATGTATTGTTTGACGGCTCTAGACAATTTGGCGCTGTTTTGAAAAGAATTGTAAGCAACTTTGAATAGAGTTTTTTTGACAAAAAAATATCCATTATTGTCTGGTATATTTTATTGGCTCAAAGCCATATTTTCAGGATAGTATGGGAAATCATTAGCAGGGATGTGGCATAAAATGAAGCTAAAAATTTTTTTTTTCACACAGCCATACTTTTATTTATAAAATGACTTCAGAAAATTAAATAGAATAAAGCATGATAAGTATGGTAACAATTTATTGAATTGGTTCTTGTAGCTTGTGAAAAATGTCATAATCCTGAATTTTCTAATGCTTATTGTTAAGAAAAATGCGCCAATACGATTTTAAATTAATAAATATTCTTATATTGAAGACAATAACTTCAGCAATTTGTTAAATATATAAAAGTTCTAAGAAATTTGTCTTTTTACCTTTATATTATCGGTATTTTTTATTCCTTTATCAGCTTATCCTTATGTCTTTGAGGTAAAGCAAATTATTTGTTTTTTCTCCACATATTGCTTAATGCCAGCATAACTATTTTAAATCAGAAAACTGGAAAAAAAGATTCAAGCAAGATATGTTACTTTTAGAACAGATTTAGATTACTATCAATATGATTTTATTTCTTCCACTTTCCTGTAAGTTATATTTATTAATTTCGAAGAAGTTAATCTAGATATGATATAATTATCAAATAGAATGCTAACCAAAGCATTAAGTTCTTTGGTAAAAAAAAAAAAAAAAAAAAAAAAAAAAAAAAAAAAACGTTGGAGGAAATATGTTTTTTTCTTTTCTTAATTATTCAAATTGACATAGTATACACACTGATGATTTTCATTAACTTTTTATTTTTTAAAAATTAATGGATAGCTTAAATTGTAAAATTACTTCGTTAAATGTTGTTCCTAACTAAAGAAAATTCTGACAAATTTTTGTAAAACAATGAATTAACTTTATTAATTCCTTCAAGAGAAATGATATAAGACCAATGCAAAGGTATATTGTGAAAGTATACGTGTGTCATGGGCTAGTTGTAATAGGGATAAGTTATAACGTGTATTATATTTACTATACCACACAGCATACCATATGTTGATTTTTAAAATTTTTTAAAATTTAGAATTTTCTCTAAACATGATTCTTATAACGGATCTCTCATCTTTCATGACATTCAGTGCCCAGCCAAAACTAGTTCTGTGAATTTGTAAATGTGTACTCTGTTTTAGCTAGTGAATGATAACAAAAGATATTTCTTAAATTAATTTAAAATAAGTTAAATGGTCTTTGTAAAAAAGTTTTTGTTTATTTTCTTTTTCTATGTATTTAAAAAACTGCTTTAATTTTTTTTTACTAAGCACAGTTTTCTTTTTTATAAATGAGCAAAAGTAACCGAAACCATATGATTAATTGTAACAAAATTTCGGGACAGTATAACAACTTGTGAGATTTATTTTGATTTTTTTCAAATTCATATAGTTTGACTTGATGCTCTTAATGTTAACTAGCACCTTCGAAAATCCATAGTTTCCCTTAAAGATTCACTCCCACACCCACAAATAAAATGAGCATCCAATAATGGCTCACCCTTTTTTTTAAAAAATAAATAAATAAATAATAAATACTAAATTCCTGACACAACTATTTGATTGAAAAAATTGGACGGGGAAAAAAAAACAAAAAAAGATGACATAATAAGAAATGATAGCAAGTAGGTAGAAGAATAAGTAGGGGAAATCTTTAAGAGAAAAAAAAAGTGAAGAAGATTATTCTGATATATTCAGATAGTTTCTAACAGATATATTCTGAAAACAAAGAATAGTTTTACACCATCGCGAGTACAGCAATCCTGACGAAATATTGTTAGTGTTTCACATGAACATTCCATTATAAAACAATTGAAGAGTTTGTTGCTAAAAGGATGTAGCTCCGGCCTAGGAGAATTTGAAGTTACATGTACTATCAATAGGTAAAACAAAAACTTTTTTGTTTGGTGCCAGAAAGATATAACTCCAAACGTTGGTTCTCACTTCAATCAATTGATGGAGCTGTTTGTCTCCTTACTTTGTTAGTTTGTTGCAATATTGAGGTAACTTCTGGTGTTACCATTTCTCCACACCGATCAGGTCTTCAGTAACACTGAAAAACGTACAAGGAAAGTAGAAAGAGTTTTCCTTCCTTGTACTGGTATCATAGAGAAAACAAATGAAAAAATTGTTGCTACTAAAGTTTAACTTTTTTTTAAACTTCTTTTACTTATTAAAAGGTTTTAGTCCTGAAGGTTTCTTACATATTTTCTGATGGCAACAAAGGGGTTTTATAGAGAAATATACAGTTTTTACTTATACATTAAAAAATAATTAATGCACGGAACATATATAGAGAGAGTGTTGGACTACTCTGTAAAAAAATAATAAGAGTATTCAACATCCAAAACATTGCTTTTATGATGTTAAACAAGATTCAACCATCTTAATCCCGCTCCCATCCACTTATGAGACGAAAATAACAGGATGTAATGGAACTAATATATTATTAATATTATAATAAAGCGAAATTAAAATTTTGGAAGCAGAGGGCAGGTTCGAAGGCATTGAAGACTTTTCATTTTTAATTTCGCTTTATTCTTCCTCCGTAAGCAGGCAGCATATTTATAAGCAACGTGCGCAAGCAAATGTGACAGAAAAGCGAGAAATTAATTCTCCCTCATTTTATATAGCATATTTTGATAGGGAAAAGATTGTTTATCAAGCCAATATATTATTAAGATTCTCATAGGGATTTCTGACACATGTTGATCACTTAAGGGAAACACAGGGACCTTTGTTATCGGGAATATTGTTCATTTACTTTAAACAAATTATAATTATAGTAAATTACATTTTTATTGTAAAATAATTTTCACGGTGCTAGATTGACTACCTATTTGGTTACTAGAAAGAGGTAGCTCCCAGGGCCCGAATAAGGTAGGGCATATGGGGTATAGGGCATATGGGTCGCATATAGGGCGACTAGGCAGCTGCCTACGGTCCCCACATTAAAAGGGGACCCCAAATCGAAAAACACCACAGACAAGTTCTGAAAACAGATCTTCATTACTGAAGTAGTGAAGCAGAGATGGCCTACAGGGTTTTTGCCCTGGACCCCAATTAAACTAAGTCGGGCCCTGGTAGCTCCAACATGTGCCACGACATCTAGAAAATATATTTTTGAGTAAAAACACTGTCATTATATATAAGAGCAATTAATAAGATTGATCAAAAGGAAAATCTTCACACAATTTGAAATTCAGAATTTCCAAACGTTTTTTTTTTTCAGTTTTCTGCAGACTTGAATAATTGGAGTTACCTCCATTTTGTTGCAAACCCTTTAATTATGGGGTTATTTATGGACAGATAATATAATTTTGAATAGTTGTTAAGAGACAAGGATAGTGCCTGAGGTGGCACCCTCTCCCTTTCGCTCTTTATCAGGAGGAAAACGTTCAGCCCCGACAGATTTAACGAACACGAAATCTACTTCCGTGATAATAATTCTTCTGCGAAATTAAATTTCAAATCAGGAACGGACCCTGGAGCTAATACATCGTAACATCCCATCGTGGTCCATAATTCTGACGGTAGGTTCAGTGTTTAATTTACAGAATCTAAGTGCGGTAGACAGCAGTCTATTGTGTACATGCTTTAACTGCAATTTCTAATGCAGACTGGTTTTTTTGTTGATTTGTTAAATAATAGTATGTTTAGTTTATTTTATCCTTTTTAGTAGGATTTATTATCATTAGGTTCAGTGATAATAATTTTAAAATATATTATATGTGTATTTTAATTTATAAAACAAAGGAAAATAGAGTGTAATTTTAATTAAATTGGTTAATTAACTTGAATTTTTTACTATTGCAGTCTGCTGACGAAATAGTGCAAGTTGTAACAGCTGGCACTTTTTGAAAAAATATTGCTGGTACTAAATTGTTCAAAGCATTTTTGATCCTTGTTATGAATGGATAATTAAGCTGTAAAAAGCAGTAACACCAATGAATTACCTATAATTTTTAAAAAGTAATGTTTTCCCTCAAATTTTTACAACTTTTCTCAACTTCCCCTTCTGAAGATTTAACAAATTATGTACTGAAGCATCTTATTTTAAACCAAACTGCTGAATGATTTCCACTCATAATCATGTTTATTTAAAATATAACTAAATACCTTATTTCACTTTAGAAAATTTGAATTTGCTTTGTGAAATAGTTATAATTTATATATAGATTTTTTCCCCTCTTCTAATAGCTTGCTTTGATATCCGATATGTGATCTCTGTAATAATAATAAAAATGATAATAATTGAATTTTCTCTTGTTCCAGATGCTGTTCACACACTAACTTGTGCGCTTATGCTTTTAAACTCTGATTTGCATGGAGAGGTAACACAATCTGCTCATTCCTATTTCTGATGCATTTTTCCTCATTTGTATAACATGTCCTGTACTATCAGTTATTCAGAAAATCCAGGAAATTATTAACCCATTGCACTCGGATGTTTTCTCTAGTAACATTTGAGACAAGGCATCATTGTGACACTTCATTCATTCATTCATTTATTTTTAATTAAAAATACCTTCAGAGTCGTAAAGAAGATGTCGATTTTTTGGAGAAAATTTGATTTTAGATAATTATATATTCTTATTTTTTGGAATAATAAACAAATTCTTATGTTTGGCGAATAATTATGCATCGAATTACTTTTCCGAGAGCAAAGGGTTAGTATAATTCCTTCTAATAATTGTTAGAAATACATAATAAGGAATTATCTTTGGCTTATTACTAATACATGCTATGCACTTGTAGCAGCTAAAAAAATCCATTAACTTATAGCTCATTTATTGCAGGAAATAGATGTTAAGTGAATGTCGACGAATTCGCTATAAGTGTAAGAAAGTTTCATAACGAAATATGTGTAGTGTTTCTTTAAATAAATATTATATTGTTGTCTATGTTTTTTAATCTTACTAGATCCTCCTTTCCCCTTTTTTTTTGGTAGCTTATTTAAATGTATAGTTTATGGAGAAAAACTATTTTTAAATGTGCATGTTATATTGACCAACTCCATCATTTTTACCAGTAATCGTCAAAATCGAATTTTGAAGCTGCTTATTCAACCAAATATCTACTTACATTAGAATTTTAAATGAAGATAAATATGTTCTAAAATATTTACTATGTTGTTTGAAATTTTTTCTTCTTCTTAAGATTTGGTAATTGTTAGTTGAAAGCTGTGCTGATTCTAGTGACAAATTAATTGATCAAAGCAATGCCCTCTTTTGAACTGAATGAGGAATAATTAAAACGGAATTCTTAATTTTTTACGATGGTAAGATAACATATAATGTGGTATCTCACTCAACTCCGGCTATTACTAATGTAACTCCAGACCTGGTACTTTGTGGGAATTGGGTTTCAAAACCATGATCATGATATTCCATGACAGGAACGTTAATTCTGAAAATTGTATACAGATTTGTGTGACCAAAATTCACTGTTTTCTCTTTGGATGGAGACGTTTTGTATATTAATTTCATAGTGCATTAAACTTCCTTACAACGAATGAAAATTTGAAAATAAGAATATATGATCATATTTCGTATTTACCATCTGACTATGTGGCGGTGGTGTTGGTGGAATTGTGCCAATGTGTAGGTTGAATTTCGCTAAGGATCAAACTTGCCATGTGTGGGTTTGTAACCATTAACTTATCCATTTGACTAAAACGAACTCTAATATCTAGTGGCTGTTACTGGCTAATTAAGATGTCACCACAAATATTCATTAATATTTCCGCTGCCTCCCTCCTATCGTGACTTGATGCTGTCTAACTCTAATAAATATAAATTTATTTGAATTGATTCGTACTGGGATGGTGAAATAATTTTTATTCATTGCAACCTTTGGAATGATTGCATTTGGATAATTATTGTTTATATATATATATTTGCTAGGAATAATTTTATTCCAATGTTGATGTATATTCAAATTAATTTTTCTAATTAATAATATTTCTAATAATTAATATAATTTCTAATTATAATTAAATTTCCTTAATTTGGAAAAGAAAAAAAAGACCCCTAATTTTCAGGTTCTTCATAGTTATCAAGGGGTATTTTATATTCATATTTATCAAGATTATGATACCATTCTAACATTCGCCTCTATAATGTTTTTTTTATTAATGCAAGAATTATTTCAAAATTTTCATCTTCCCTCTATTTATATTTATTATCTCCATAATTTTTTGAAAAAATAAAAGCGGGATCAGACTGCATTATTCTATGTGTAAATTTTACAATGCAATTCCAAGTTTACTTTTAATCTCCTTTTTTATATTTGATTAGAAGATGAAATTGAAACACTGTTATTTATTTCTTCCTAACCGTTGTAAAAATTTTCAAACTATATTTGATAATCTGTTAACTGACTTGACATTCAAAAATCTAAAACATGATAAGCTTGATGCAATCCTTACATATCGAATTTCAAACTTGTACTGTAAAAGTGAATGCATCAAATGTGTGATATGCCATAAAGTAACTTTTTCACAATTTCTTAATGAAATGATTATCTAAGAATGTTTATTTAAACTGAGTTTTTTTTGTCCTTATTCCTTGCATAATTAAATTTTAATTTAGAGATAACTGAAAACATGTTAAAACACAGATAACAAATGTTGTTTATGACTATCTTTAAGAATTATGTAGTTTTTTAAAAATATATTAATTTCATTCCATGAAATATACTTTTTATTTAATCATCTCTGAGGAAATAGAATAATGTCTGTATGAAAAAGGCTGATAGCTAAAATTTAGCTTAATAAGTATTGCTTTGTTCTGCAACTTAAGAAGGAGTAATTAGGTGTTAAAAATTCAATAATTAAAAGATGTGAAAAAAGAAAAAAAATTAAACTGTATTATATTTAATTTTATTTTTGTATAAATAGAATGGTACAAACATGAAAAAGTCTGAGAACTGTAAACAAAAGTTTGATGTGAAGTGATATCTCCAATTACTTCCTTTGAATTTCATCTATGAAAAATTAATTTATTCAAAATCAAATTCTTATCAGTGTTGTTCACATATGTCATATCTTGCATAATTTGCAGAATGTAAGACGGAAAATGGTCTGTGAAGAATTTATTCAAAATCTATCTGAGTTGAATGATGGGGAGAATTTTCCAAGAGAAGTTTTAAAAACCTTATACCACTCTATTAAAACCCATCCACTGGAATGGGCTCTGTAAGTATTATACTTCCAAATGTTTATTTTAATATAATTTAACTATCACTGTTACTCCCAGGTGCATCAAAGAATTACAAAATATCACTGAATGAGCCGGAAACCATTTCTTTAGATAATTTGTGAAATGAACAAAAATGTATTTTCAAGGATATTTGTTTACAATTTAAACTTGATTAAACATAGTAAAAATTACACACTGTCTGTGCTCTTATTACTATATAATTCTTTTCTTTTCCCAAAGATTTTTGTCTTACCTGTGAATAGATTAGGGTACAACACCTTGAAGCTTGATTGATAATTCAATTGTGGTGTTATATTTTTCTTGTAATAATTAATTGAGTAAAGTAACTGAAAAAAAATCAACAGAAAACACCACCATACTGTTTATATATAGATTTTAAAATTAATCATTTGGGGAATACACTTATAATTTTGTTTTTGTCAAAATTCATTGAGATAAAATTAAGTTAGAAGATAAATTGCTGATGGTAAATTTTGCAAAAGTTCCAATCAAATGCATAAGTGATTATAATTAGATTCTATAATTATATGTTCCCAACTCTTCTCTTTGGTATTTGGAGTGTTTTATGTTTGGATTCACTCTTTCATTATATAAAAAATAGGTGATAGTATTTAACTATTAGACAAATCACATCCCTATTCTGCAATTTCTTGAATTTATAGTAATTTTGGAACTTTTTGATATACTGAAATAAATGCAAACTGTTTATTATTTGTTTAGATCATTACTCTTTCCCTTTTAAATTTTTGAGTCGGTAAAATTAAATAATTAGATATGACACATTTCTATGAATTTCAGCATTTTTAAAATTGAATTTTATTATTATAGAGATTATTTTTATGTAATAGCTTTTCAATTTTGTTCTAATAGGAAGCACTTTTGATATAAAGTTCTTCATTTTATAGTTTTGTTAATCCCTATTTATTTTATTTCTCATTGTTTATGTTTGGTAACATTGAAGTATTTCATGAAGTTTTACAAAATTATTCCTATATGTATGTGTGTAGTATTATTGTATTATTTTGATCATGATGTTCTTAAATTATTGTGAAATAAAACAGTTATGCTTTTTTAATTAATGTGCTCCCAGTTGGGATCTAGTGTGTAATATTTTAAGGGGGATATTACTTAAATATTACTTTTAAGGAATAATTGAAATTTTTGAGTTCATATTCTAAAAGACCCAATTAATTAAAAAAGTTTAAAATAAATATTCATCCCAAGTTAGCTTCATTATTGAAAACAGGATGCATTTTCACTTATATATATATTTGTCATGAAATGATATTTTAAAATAAAATAACAATAAAATATTAGGCAGTATAAGATTACTTACTGTCATCAAAAAGTTAACCAAATCTTTGTAATCTTTATTCACTCAAAAACAACTTTTTGTTTTCTTCTTTTTGAAATGATAGAAATTTATGATGTTGAAAAATTACAAAATTTAAAAGTTTAGTTGAAGACTAAACATTTTAAATGATTTAAGTGTCTTTTTAAAAAAATATCCAAGTATGACTTTCACGTAAGGTATAAATTAAATAGTGTTTCATGATAAAATAATCATGAGAAGTAATCTTTTAAGCAATGTGACTAAGTACTTTTGACAAATGTGTTTTGGATTTATAATTTATAATGTGAATGTTTTTTAAGTGCTTCGTTGTTGGTATTTATAAAAATTTGCTACTTTTAGTCTATAATTTACATTGTGTAAAAACCATTAAACATTAATTATTAGATATTATAATTTATTGATCAATTCTTTGTTGCAAATTGTTTTTATATTACTTACTATAATACTTGTTTATTAATTATTTCGTGAATTTATTACTATGAAAGTCTTATGAAGTAATTCGTAACGGTTTGACTTTACAATTATTGTTTGATATAATTGTCTTCTTTAATGCTTAGCTAATTCCCCCCCCCCCCCTTTTTTTTCAGTGATCAAGAAGATGAAAAGAAACCAACAAAAGAGAAAGGTTCATCCGATTACAGGCAAAGCTTCTCTTGTCATAATCCATTCCTGGAGGTAAAGTACAGATTATTGATGGACAATTTTTTAAAAATTGCCTTTTTTAATGACTTTTTATTGAAAATTATGAAACAAGCAATAGTGTATTTCTAATTAGGCAAGCTAAGCAGCTGCGTATAACCCCTAAGTTGAGAGGAAGCTGCAATGAGACTTATTCAAAGAATCCGAATAATTAAAATTTTATAATTACCAAATCTAATTTAAAAAAAGCAATTTATTTAAAAATAAAATATTAACACTTTGTTAAGAGAATTGATTTGGTCTGCGTATATTTTATTATGTTTATGTAAAGTATTTATAAACTGAATATTTTCTTTATTGATATTTTGTACAAACATTAATACTAAATAGCTTGGAATCATGATAATTAAATAAAAATAAATAGATATTAACAAAGCTAATAAATTTTAAAATATTAAACAAAAACAACACATCAGCTTAAATAATTTTCTAGTGTGGTGATGTGGAAATGTAAGCCAACCATCTGATTAAAAAAGGGCTTTATAATGTACTTTGTTCAGAGCCTCAGATTCAAATTCACCATTGAATACACATGACAGTATTGTATGTGATGAAAATGCTAAATGCATTTCATGTATTTATGATAAAAAAAATCTGTGTGTATTATTGTTACATTTTTGTTGTATAAATATATCCTAATTATTACAATTATTATATGATTTATATTTTATTTGTTTGTATTTAAAGAATATTAAGTTATAAGAAAAGAAAGAAGAAATAATCAAAGTTTTTTTTTTTCATTTAACTCAAAATGTAAAGGAATATGATTTATGCAGGACTTGACTATTCAGAATTGAATTTAGTTGGAAATAGAAAGTATTGCCCTCCATTTAATTCAAGTTTCTTAAATTTAACTTCAGATTTAAGGTTGTTTTTTTTTTTTTTTTTTTTTGCATTCTAACATTGTTAAATTACCAAGGGTATTTTTTTATCTCTCTTTAATCCTCTCTACAGCTAGTCAATACATAAATATAGTTATAAAATACACTTCAAATTATATTCATTTTTCTTCTTTTATCTGAATGATCGATTTTTTAAAAAAAGAATCAAGAAAAACGTAAAAAATAAAAAATGAATGGGATGTCAAGAAAAATTGAAGACATAGCCATAGAAGAAAAAAATCACTTTCAGGAGCAAAATTAGTGGATAATGAATAAAAGAAAAATATTGAAAGATTGCAATTTTCTAAGTTTCCTTATTATTAGGGAAAATTGTTTAACTTTTGAGCTTTAGTTAGATAATTTTTTTTGTTTGTTTCCATATTTTTGGCAAATACAATTTCTTGTATTTTACGAAAAACATTTCTTTTCCCCCCTCACTTTTAGAAATGATTGATTGTTAAAAAGCTTCTGCAAATTGCGATTATAGGCATTGATTAAAGAATTAATTCCATAATGTAATTGCAGTTTCTTTTATCAAATAACAATCATATGAGAAGAATAAACAAAATTCTTAAAATTACTGGAGTGGCTTATTATTGTTGTGAATGAACTTTCACTGTAGCAATTATTATGGATTGTTGTTAATGTTAACATTTACCTTAAGTACTTATTCAACTTACATAAATATAACAGTTTGGTATTTATATGACTTTCATACATTTTCTATAATTAGTTTCAAGTCGCATTTATTATTATTATTATTATCATTTTGTTATAAATATCAGAATATTCGTCTTCATAGTGATTTCTTAATTTATATTTCGTTAGTCTATTCTTTCAGAGTTTATTTTATATTCATTTAACCCAATATTGCAAAATTTTTAAGATAGTAACTAGAAATATAAACCTTTATAAATTAAAGAAATATGGAATGTGTAATCAAAAAAGTTGTTCTTTGACATAGCATTTTAAATTATATTATTTCAATTTTTAAAATTTTTGCTGTTTAATTAAACTCAGTTTATTAAAAAATGTTGAAACTTTTTTTTTTTTTAAATATTTTCAGTACTTTATTTTGGTTTGAATTTCTTGATTAATAGCTTTTCTATTTATTCAAAGTTTATGTTGAATTTTGATTTTTCTTGTTTGCACACTAGTGTACAAAATTTCTAACTAATGCACACAAATCTAGAACACATAAAAATAAAAAATTTCTCATTCATAAATTAATAATTGGTTGACTTGTGTCTCCATACATATCTAAGAATTGAAATTTGAAAAACAATTCCCTTAGTGATATAGATTAATGAAAAAAAACATAGCAAGAGTTAGCTTGTTCTTGTGACATACTTTCAACATAATCATAAAGTAAAACATTAGACATACCTTTGTGCAGAATTTATGAGCTTATAGAATCTGATATAAAATATGTTAAAAGAATACAATACCAAAATCAAAATACAATATTTAATAGTTTTTTGATTAATTAATATATTTGTTAACTAACTTTTGTCTTTTCAAGCATATAATAGAAATATATGTTCCTGTGGAGTATAAGGGTAATTAAGGTTGAAACAAAACAATGTAAGGGAGAAAAATTAACAAAGAAAAATAATTCTCTTATTTTATTCTTTTAATTTAATTCTTTTTATAAATTTAATTTTTAATATTGTCTTATTTTATTTTAAATTATTCATTGAAAAAAATGTAAAGGAATGCTGTTGAATTTTATAAGAAAACTGTGATATTTATTCCTACTTTAGATAATCATGAACATTTAATTCATTATTTCAAATTTAAAAACAAAGTGAAATTGAGAAATTAGTTACAATTTAAACTTACTTAAATTTAGTTACAATTCTACTGTAAAATATTTTTTTTCATTATTTTCCCCTTTATTTATGAGTTATTTCCTTTTTTTAAAAAAAACTTATATCTGTGGCTGAATATTTTTTTAAATCAAATTGTATTGTATTGTATTAGCAGAATAGTTCATGAAAAGAATTTGTTCCTCTGTTGATGTTTATTACTACAGAAATTTTAAATTATAATTAAAATATGAAATTATAATCAAATATAATTTATTGATATTAATAAATATTGCTTGAACAGGAAATCCGTTTTTCAACATTCACCTTAACCAAGATGATCAGCTACTTTTTCCTTGAAGCTCTTTGATTATTAAAATGGGTTTTGCTGTCTATTTCTTAATTTATTGTCCTTCATTGAACTGATTTTATTATTTTTAATTTTTAAAGATGGCTATCAGATGATATTCATTCTCAGAGATGTTCATAAGAATTATCATAAGAATTTTTTTAAATCAGAAATGTTTGTAATTGAGCATTATCTAAATTACTATTGGTGATAAATAATGGTAATATTTTTAATTATACAAGTTGCATATATTTTGTGCATATTATATTATAAAAACTTTAAATGCTTCCTTATTAAAATGCTTTCTTCCTTCCTTATGAGTTATGCATCAATTTTCAAGTATATTTTTACCATTGGAAATTTTTCCTTAAAAGCAAACATAGGTATGCTTACTAAATAATTTAATATCTGCTGAGATGTAATACCTGAACATACCATTATAAAACAATACCTACTGGCATATTTACCATTTTTAAAAGAAGTGTAAATTTGAAATTTGCTATTTATTTGTACACTCATATGATATGTACTTATGTATGATAGTGTGCTTCGAAATCATACAATAGGTAACAAAAAATAGCAGCAACTTTAAATGGAAATATTCTGTGTGTCTAAAACATCTGAACAATGATTTCTCATAAAAAGAATTAGATTAGTGTATGAAAAATGTGACTGATTTATTGTTTTGTATTTATTTGCAAACACTTTGTAACAGTTTAAAAAAAAATATGTAAATAATGAATATTTTTATTCAGCAGTTTATATTGATATTTATAGTGACGCTGTATTTCTTTCAATCATTCATGTTTTTTCAAATGGTAAATGAAATGTTTTGAATCCATTTGTTAAGCAATGTTGCTGTTTGATAAGCTTTTGTGTGGGAGGAATTGTACATAATGTTATTGCGTATCATAATATGAGAAAAATGAAGCTATGTTTGTAGATGGGGGATAGCATTGATAGCATTCTTTTCTCTATGAATTGCAGTTCATTTTTACTTGCTTTATGCTATAAAAAATGTCAGAGGTGTTTTAGCTTTGAAGCCCTGCTTAAGGAACAATAAAATTTTAATTGAGAGAAAAGATGTGCTACTTATTGAAAGAAAGATACATGTAAGATATTTCTAATAATAATTATTTTTTCTTCTATTCTTTGAAAAGAAAGTTTACTGATATTTTTTATTTTAAGAATAACAAAAATCAAACATATTTTACGTTTTAAAAAAATATAGAGAGAAACTTTTTATAATATTACTTGAAATGAAATAATTTTAGAATCTTAGTACTATATAATCGTGCTATAAGTAGTAAATTGTAATTAACTTCAATAACAACAAGAGACTTAAGAGCTGTTTCTGAAAATTTTTGAAGCATTTGAAGTAGGGAATAAAAAAATATGATGTAAACAAACATAAATAAATATTTATATTAATATAAATGAATACTTAAGAAAATTAATGTTGAAATCTTAAATGAGTAAAAAAAAATTGAATAAACATTTGCACACTAATAAAAAATTAATGTTTTTATTTTAATAAATTTGTTATGGATATTGCTTTTATTTGGCTCATTGCTGTTATTTTGTAGATTCCTATTATATTAATATTATTTACTTTTTTATAGATTAATTTATGAATTCATTATTCAGCAATTCATAAAATCTCTCTATTAGAAAAGTTATTGTTATGACTGTTTTTTTGAAAAATGTTTATTATAAAACACATTAAAAATTAATGGGAGTATTATATTCTCTTTAAAATTCTTTTAAAATGTGAGTAAAAGAATTTGTACTTTTATATTTTAATTCCTTGTTTTGCAGTGAGATAAAAAATTCATTCTAAAATAAGGTTGGAAATTTAGGTCATTGTTGTTGCCTGTTATAGTATATAAGTAATGGAGTGCAACTAAAAGGCAATAACAATTAATTTCCATTTCTACTAGATCATTACAGTTTAGAAATCACAACTATTTATGCATCAAATTTTCGTTGCAAAATATTAAATAATTATACCTTAATTTATGACTTTTTTAAGGTTCCAAATCCAAATTGTGCAACTGAATATAAGAAGGGTTATGTTATGCGCAAATGTTGTATGGATCCTAGTGGTAAAAAGAGTGAGTATGCATTTTTTTTAAAAATTGAAATTATTTTGAAATATAATTCTGAAATGGATATTTTTGTTATTTTTCTTCTCATTTCAAAATTATTTCTAATATTCTTAAAGATATTTTCAAGTCTATAATATAATTATGTTATTACAGAATTTGTACATAATATTATTTATAATCTTTATTATAAGAAATTTTATACATCTTTTTGTAGTGTTACTGAAATATTACATGCTATCTTAGTATATTTTGTACATACACAATACACTTGATATTAGTATTTTATTATTATTCATTGACTCAAATAATAATGATTGATTAGAGTCAATTTTATTGCTTTATTTTATTAGTCATTGGATTTTCCTTGCCAATAGAAATCATTTCTCTCTCCCATGGTAAATTTTTAACTTTTGAATTTTTGCTTCGAGCATGCATATAAAGTTCAGAATGTATGTTTTTAATTATGTCATTACTGTATTCATGATATAATTAAAATATATTAAATGATTCTAGGAATGAATTTTATTTATAATTATGAATAAGACATGTTTTCTGCAGATATCTTGATTACTAACTGTCTCTTAAATTGGACCTTTTTCTCTAAGTTTTGAAGAATTTTTGTACTCTATTACTTTAACTTGTGTTCTTTTAGTATCGTTCGCCTTTCATAAGCCAAGAAAAAAAATTAAATTTTCTTCTGATATAATTTATGCAGTTACATAGTTCATTAATCACTTAAAATTTCAATAATACTAAAATCAATTAATTTGGTGAATTTTATCAGCCACAATTCATTCAAATAAGTCAAAAAATATTTTTATAAGATTCTTTAATTTTATTTGGCTTTTTTTATTGCTTATATACAGATGTTTTATATGTATATATGAAAATTTATATGAGCATTTGTGTGTTAAAATTTTCTTTTGATATGTGTAATATATTGAAATATAAAATTATATGCAAGCATTTAATTTCAAAAGTGAAGTTTATTAGTGAACACTTTATTCAAATGAATCTGCAAATTAATATATTAATGTAATGAAATGTATTTGCTATAATTTAAAGGGTTAAGCTTACAACCGATAACTTTTTTTAAATATTTTTTTACAAAGAAATATGTGTTTTGAATATCTGAGTTTTGTATATGAATTCAAGAAAATTAAAAAAAAAAATTGTTTGGTATTTTTGTATGAAATTAAAAATTACCAAAGGGCTATTTTATAAATTAAATAATATGCCAATTTTACAAATCATATTATAATAATTCTGAAATAAAAATAATAGTCTCTTTTTACCAATATACTTGTTACAAACAAAAAAATGTATTTTGATTTGTATTTTAAATGCTAAACATGTGTGTTACAACAACTATCCCTGGTATTTTATCGAATTTCCAGTTTAAATCTAATTTTAGTATCACTATTATAAATTGTTAGATATTTTTTTTCTACAAATTTTTATTAAAAAAATTATTATCAAGCATTCCTTGTTAACCTTTTGAAATAATCAGGCAAAATTTATAAATTGAAATAAAAATGTTTTGCCTGATGGCTACAGTGCACTGAAGGGTTAAATAAAAATATTAAATGGCATTAGATTTAAAGGAAGTGAATAATTTTTATGAATTGTTCTAATTCCACTTTTTTTTTTAAGTGAAAAGATTGTTTTTTTACATATATTTATAACCATGATGGTTTTTGCTTCTTTATTGATGGAAATTTGCTAAATATTTTTTATGACAGCTAAATTATAAATTATTTTTATGAGTGGCATTTATTTAATATTTTATTTGTATTATGAAGAAATATTGCGATTTAAAAAAAAAACATTATATTTATGTTTACTTTGTGTACTATAATTTTGAAATCTATTAATGCTTTATCAAATTTTTACTAAATAAATTTTTGTTTCTAATTGCTTAATGTAAGTACCGTTTTTTTTTTTCTATTGTATTGTTACAATATATTTTGTTGCTTGCAGCTGCTTTAGGACGTCGTAGCTGGAAAATGTTATATGCTACTCTCAGAGATTTAGTTTTATACCTTCATAAGGTAAAAATCAACTTATATTTTAATGGTTTTAACTATTTAGTATCTAATTTTTTAAAATCATTAAATGTTTTGTTCCATTTTGTGATATATTTATCCTTTTTATTACATATAAATTAGGATGAGCATGGATTTAAAAAGAATCAGTTATATGAGAGTCTCCATAATTCTATCCGAATACATCATGCTTATGCTGAAAAGGCACTGGATTATACAAAGAAGCAATATGTTTTTAGATTGCATACTGCTGATCAAGCTGTATATTTGTTTCAAACAAGGTAGGAGTTTTTATTTTTAATCTCTGAATCTAATTTGAATTTATGACCCTTAAAAAATGTTGTCGAATGAATAATGCATTTTTCTGTTCCTTTTTAATGTAAAAGAAATTCTTTCATAAATAGCATGATGTGTTTAAAAATGTTAATATGTATAACAATGCAACATAAAATTCAGTGTTTGTTTTCTATAAAATACTGTCGTTTTTTTTAATATGTTGAGCCCAGCACTGGATTTGCTGTCCTTTCTGTTCAGCTGGCTGTGCTTAAATAATGTCAGTCCTATGGACTAACGTCAACCAAACAAAAATTCCAATGCCAGTCCTCATGGATTAATGCCAGCCACATGGAAAGGTTGCTGCCCGTCCCTAGGGACTGGTGCCGGGCTCTACGTATTAATATGTACATAAAAAATTTCAATTTGTGCATTCAAAAGAATTTTTGATACTTCAAGTGTATGTTAAGTGATTAATGAATGGGCAATTGTCAATTGAACAATAAAAGTAGAATTTCTGAATAACATGAAAATATTAAATTTAACCTCTATCCATTTGAATTTAAAATATGTGTCAATATGACAATAATTTTAATTTATCAATAACTGTTAAAAATTATTGATAACATTTTCGATTCTCTTTATTCTTTTATTAAATTAGTTGGACATTTAAAATTATCTATTAAATAAAAATTCAAAGAATCTACAATAAAATTTTTAAATGATCAAATAATATTGTTTTTCAAAGCTTACATATTTTATACTGTTGTAGAAGAAATATAAATTAAATGACAGTAACATGGATTTAGCAAAATTGCGACATGATATATTTGTTACTTCCTCACATATTTCGTCTTAACATTACTTATATTTCCTTTGAAATGCTCAGAATTTTCCTGGACAGATTTTTGCTTTTAATTATTATTATTTTAAAAATTGAAGCCTTAAATTCCTTTGTGTACACATTCAATTTTTTTAAATTATATTGTGCACCTAAAACTGTTTAGTGATTATTATGCACATTCATTTATAAGTAATGCGTTCAGTTTTCTTACACAATCCAATGAATGTTTTGAAATTTCTATTGACTTATTCACAGATATAAATGTTACAGGTTTTATTTTTTTAAACTATTTATTATAATGTGAAATAATAGAAATTGTATAACATTCAAGTTTATAAGTCATATCAGTTCTTTATAGATTTTTTTTATTAAAATTATGAAGCACTTTCAAATGATGAATGAATGGTTTATTGAATATTTTACTTTGTTTTGAATTTATTTTCTACTGCTCCCAAATAGTAGAAAAATGTAACTAATGCTCTAAATTCATAGGGGAAAAATATATCTCCTATTTTATTCAAATGAGACTACACAACTGAAATTTTTATTTTATTTAAAATTTTTAAATCTTTATTTTTTGAATTTAAATCATTTAAATTTACCTCAATTACAATTTTCAGATTGAAGTTTTTAATGAAAATGCCAAGAAATCAAATAATTATTTTGTTTGTGTAATCTAAAATTGCATCTCTTTTCTCTCCATTTGTGCATTTAAAGAAAAATCTGAACATAAATTTATTAAAGTATTAGAGCAGTTAAGATATTTATAAAATTACTGATTCAGGATCCTGAATTACACTGCATTTTATTGGATATTAAAAGTGGTTCTTCTTTTAATCTACTATCCTAGATTAAGGATTTATTTTATGTGAAGATTATGAGTAAAATATTTGCTCATGTGTCATCTTGGACCAACAGCATGATCACGATTTAAAATTTCTTTGCCCATTTGTTCAAATTTATATGCAGTTTCTAAATAAGATACTTTTGGTTAGTTTCCTAGATGAAACTAACTAATAGAAGTTTTAATTCTATAAGCTGTTTAATTTTTTAAATTTTTTTTATGTACAATTTAATTTATTCTTGTAATTTTATTAAATATTATTTTCAAATTTTTTAAAATCATTACTGGTAAAAAAGAGAAGGGAAAAGGCCTCTTTTAAACATGTATTCTCAAAAAATTTTAATTTTGAAAATTTTCCAAATAATTTGCTATTTAGAATATTAAAAACTGTGTACTAATTTTTTAAACAGATGATATATTTCTAATTATTGGAAATAAGATAGAGTTAACTTCTTTTATTTTAATTAAAATTTGCTTTAAAAACTAATTAAAAAATATCAAGTATTTGAAATTAAATAGTACTTCCAAAATATCTTTTATATTGACAAGAGATTCTGTTATTAGGTTTTGTATCTGGTTAAGATTTTAATTAAACATTGGTAACTCTTCTTTTCACTAACCTCTATCCATTCAGTAAAATAACAAAAATTTATCTTTTTTCAATTTTTAAAAAAATATATTCAAAATAGGGTTAGTGCACTGTTAATTAAAAATTTTGACTTAAAATAAACAAATTTGATGTTAGATATCCGAAACAAATCTAGTGATTTAAAATAAAAACTGAAGAAGGGAATTTATACTATGGCAAACAATATACGAATGGAAATAAGAACCAATTATTCTGATTGCATAATTTAATTTTTGTATTTGTGACAAGAAATATACACATAAATTGAATTTATCTGAATTGAAAAGCTTATTGAATCTTTCTCCTTCAGTGATTCTAAAGAGCTCGATAGCTGGGTTGATACTATCAACCTTGTGGCAGCTAGTTTGTCTGCTCCTCCACTGCCGAGTGGTGTGGGCTATCAGAGAAAATTCCAGAGACCTTTACTACCTGTTAGTCATACAAAGCACAACCTGGTAGAGTACCTTTTTATTAATTTGTGATAAATATGCAAATGCATTGGGTATGGTTGCATCACTTTGTATTATGATATATATTGTGTATATATGAATTCCATAATGAAGAGTTTGGCTCACTTATGCCTTTAGAAGCCAATTGAAACTTTGTAGATATCTGATTTATTTTACTAAATTCAAACAACTACTGTCTGTTGCACAACATATTATTCAAAATGCAATAGTTAGTTTTACAACATTCAGTGTAAATAATAAGAAACCTGTTTTATGAAAATGATTACATCTTGAAATGTGTAATATAAAACTGGTTCCAGTTGCTTAGCTGCATATTGTGTAAGAAATAAAATGGACCATGTATCAAGGAATCATAAGAAAAAAATTGAGAAAAAAAAATGGGATTGCTGTGTTTAATTGGAGATAATAACAAAGACCTCAGAGTGGTTAAATATTATATTTCATCATTTTTGAGAAAATTCCTGAATAATAACTTTTCTAAGGTCAATAAGAAAACTATGCCCATTGTTTTGTTATACCCATTGCAAATTCTGTATTTTCTTAACACTATTGAACTTATATAAACCATTGTACTTCGCTTTAGTTAATTCTCTTTATGTTAGCTCATTTTCCAACTTCAATTTGATTAATTTTAGGCCTAATAAAAGATAATCTGCCCCTATAAGGAAGATGAATATGTTTGTGTTCATATGTTATGTGTCAAACCTTTTCACCCAGAATTTTCAAATTTGCCACATATATATTTTAGGGAGTGGAAATGTGCAGCTCAAAGCAAGTTTTAAAATATAATTTAAATTTTAATTATTTACTTAATTTTAATTTAAAATTGAAAGGGAATGTCAACATTTTTGTGCAATAACTTCTGAAAATATTTAGCACTACTCATACAAAAACTTCTGTTGTTGAATTTTTTAAAGTATCAAGCAATATCTAACTGCATATTTTAGGTTTTAAAATTTATTATATAAAGAATAATTATTGTTTTTATGGTATTTAAAAATAATTAAAAAAATATAAAAACAATTGCTTTTAGTTATTTATATTTTATTATTTTAGTTATTCATAAAAGCGTGTATTTATTGCTTTATAAATTTTTTTAAAACCAAAAGCATTTTGAAGTCAAATAAAAACCTGGTTCAAAAACACCTACCCAATTCAATACCTAGTTCAAAATACCTATTCAGTTTTAATTGCTTAATAGAATTGGTAGTGGATTGATTGTGATATTATATATTTAATACATTCCAAAATATTGCTAATGTTTAATTTCAACATTCTTCAACAACAACAATATGATTGTAATAGAAATCTTGAGTCCATATTATATTAGATTATTATAAGATGTCAAACAGTGGTCATATCCCTTTTGACATACACTGTAAAAATATATACTTAAACTGTATTTAAAACTCGCATCATTCTATGCCAAAAGTATTTTGGATTGAATTATTTATTTTGATTCGTCATAATGAATCATACCTTGAAATAGGAATAATGATTATTTTATTTATCTTTTTTTTCTTGTGTTTAATGTATTTATTAGTGTCAATTATGGAAACATATCTACTTTGATACCATTTCATATATTCCTCAGTTTAAGTTTATTGGAATTATTGCAGATTGAGTGACATTTGCTATTGTGAATAAATTAATTTGTTAATATTTCAGTCTGTAATTTGTTTCAAATTATTTCTTTTCAGAGAGAACAGCTTCAAGATCATGAAACAAGAATAGTTTGGTTAGAAAAGGAATATGAAGAACTGATAACAAGAACGCCTGAGAAAAGCTTAAAGTCAAGATTTGTTCATGAATATGCAGAAAAAGAAGTATATTTACAATATGAGGTAATAAAATATTTTTTTGCTGCAGGATTATAGAATTTGTAGACCTTAATGAATATTTCTTTGGCTCAGCAAACTTAATAGTGGACTGCAAAATTTTTAGTAAATATTAATTTTTTAAAATCCTTAATTATACTGAGTTAATACAAATGAACCACAGTTTTAATAGCAACGAATTTTATGTCTTAGTAATGAATATAAAAAAATGGCTTGTAGGTCTTAAATCTTTGGAGAAAAAATTGTTCCACTGATATAGAATCTGCACTTGATTGTTCACAAATGATTGTAATCGACATTCTATATTTTTAAGATTTAAATCAAATTCAGTGAAATTTAAATTATTGAATTTAGCCAATGTGAAAATACTTGAAAAATTAATGTGTATTATTTCTATGTGCGTAATTACTTACACAAATGAATAATTATTTTCACTTGAGAAAAAAAAATCAGTCTAATATTATGTGCACTATTACTGACATAGATAATATTAATATGCAAGTTTTTTTTAGCCTGATAAGAAATTGCTACAAAATGTAAAACATCCGTTTATTTTCTAGATGTATATTAAGAACTGAATTTGTTTGATTTTACAAGAAGATAGTAATGTAATGATAATCATAAAAACACTGTTAGAATAATTTAGAGAGAATATGATTGGAATCTAAATTTGTTATAAAATAAAAGGTAACCATACTTTTCAAATTAAAATAAATCTATGCAGAATGTGTGATAGATCTATTAAGAAATACATATTTTGTTAGAAGTATAAAATGTTGAAGTACTGCATATCTATAATCATTTGTAGCATCTCATACTATTTTTAAATTTAGTTTTTCAACTTTAGAATTCGTATAGACCTTTCTCTAAATTCTTCTTTGCATATTAATACACAGTCATATCAGCATAGTGGGACCTCCACTTTGAAATTTAAAAAAAATAGTTTGAATTTCAGTTTTGCATTCTATTAATATATATGAATCTTATTCATATTAATTTTTTTATAGTGGTAATGATGTTGTACTAAAAGGTGTTTTTCTTCCTTGTGTTGTATGATGCTGCTATTAGACTGTTAAATAATTTTGTTTTCCTTGTTGAACCAATATGTGCCACTGATAACCATATCAGATAAATTATTTTATTTAACATCCTATATGTGGTGAATAAAATTCTTATTAATGATAGAAATAATAATCCTGGAAATATATTACAAAAATAGCAGATTATTTTTGTCTTTCTTATAAACTCAAAAGGGAATTTTTCTTTATAAACTCAAAAAGGAATTTTTCTTTATTAAAATTTTAAACAAAGGAAATGTAAAAGGATGTATAAGATTTAATTTTTTTCAGTCTAAATATGAATAGGTTGTATTCTTTTGCTAGTATCATGAGAAATTTTGAAAATTAGGAATATAATCTAAATATATAAATATAATGTAATTATTTATAGACACATATCAAGATATTATGCATTAGTTGCTTGATTGTTAAACCTCTAAGTATTAGTTTTGTCTGCATAATATATAATGTAGTGTTAATGTTATATATAT
>JAPMOQ010037853.1:809196-831995 GCA_026543055.1 Argiope trifasciata | reverse complement strand
AATTTCTAGTTGACAAGATACCGCACTTATGCCTTTCTTCTCAGAACTCGAATGGCTCAACATCCAGAACTTGAAACACCTCTAGTGCAAACAAGCATTGGAGAATTGGAAGAACCTGTTGAGCGATCAAAAACTCCCAACAGCCCCCAAAATTCTCCTAGCAGAAAGAGTCCTAATCCTGTTGAGAGCAATGCTGTTCCTGAGAAAAACAGCTTAAAAGTCCCGAAAGTGCTGTGATTGATTACTACTTAAATACATTATCGAGGCTTTCTATATTTTTCCTAAAAAGAGGAAATTCGTTTGCTTGTAAAAAATAATAAATATTGATGATTTTGGCATGAGGTATGTATATTTTTTATTTCATGTGAAGTCAACCCAACTGACTGGGGTCCCTTGTAGCAGAGTAATTCATCAACTTGGTGCTCAAAAGTGATTTCTCTCACAATATGGATTTTATCATTAAAAGACTATCAAATCTCATAGTTTTTAAGGTGCCAACATTCTGTGCTTTGCAGTGCAGATAGTTTTGGATTTTTCCTGAAAGATGTCACTCATTCATATGAATTCAGTCTCTTTTGGTGCATTTCATCTTATTCATTG
The DNA here is from genome assembly GCA_026543055.1 of Argiope trifasciata. Classification (NCBI taxonomy): domain Eukaryota; kingdom Metazoa; phylum Arthropoda; class Arachnida; order Araneae; family Araneidae; genus Argiope; species Argiope trifasciata. The sequence continues at coordinate 831,395 of JAPMOQ010037853.1, read as the reverse complement.
ATGTACTTTTTTGTGCTTTGTTTTAAATAAATTAAATTTTTGCATTTTTAAATATACTACTGTGGTTTGATTTGCAATGTCTAATTGTAAAACTTTACATGTGCATAGCTTATTTGTAATATTTTACTGCTTCTATCATGCTCATTTTTAATGTTCTCTGGAAGTTTGTGAGTGATAATTATTATTTAGAAAATTCCAACAGGATATTTCAACTGCATTTAAATGTATTAATACAATAAAAAGCATTGACAAAGATAGATGAAATCATCTTTATTTTGTAAATAGTATTAAATAATTTTATTATTATTTTCTGTCCTGAAGTAATTTGTATATAGGAATTAATGTTTTAATATTTATCCTAACTTATCAACTTTAAAAATGTTGAAAACTTTTTACTGTGCAATTGAATATTTCATTTTTTTTATTTATGTTTATCATTTATGTCAGTTGTAAAGTGAGATTTTTTTTCAAAGAAAAAACAAAGTTTGTTTTTCCTTTTTTTTTTCTTTTACCATTTTTCTAGAGCTCAGTATTAAATTAAATATACATCATTAAAGTGCCTAGTCATATATCTAAAACTTTTACTTTGTTGTAATTATTTTTCTTAATATTTTGTGCTAAAATTGCATTACTTTTTAAGTTAATTTTATTGAAGTAATTGCCCATTTGATTATGACATATAATTTCATGAATATATGAAATATAATTTGAAGTAAATAATGAAATAAAATTCTCAGTCAGATTGAAACTGAATTGCAGTGACAAATGAAGACATTTTGGATCAATTTTTAATGTAAAATAGCTGAATGTACAATATATCTAAGAAATGTTCTTTCACCTTGAATACTTCAAAATACTTCATTTTATATTTCTTGATTATGATAAATAATTTCATGAGTATATGAAATATAATTCTAAATAAATAATGAAATAAAATTTTCAGCCAAACTAAAACCAAATTGCAGTGATTTGAAGATATTCCGGATCAATATTCGATGTAAAATTGTTGAATATGCAATATATATAAGAAATATTCTTTCACTTAGAATATTTCAAAGTACTGCATTTTAAAGAGAAAACAATATAATCAAAATGTTTGTTACTTTGTAAAGAAATACATAGTAGAAGTATATTGTTGAAGAGAAAAGTATTTTCTTTTTTGAATGAAGTTTCCAAGATTTAAGCAGCAGTTTATTATATTTTCTTTGATGTAAAGCACATTTTTTTCTTTTTTGTTTTATGATGGTAATTTCATTGAAAATTTTTTTCTTCCAATTCTCAAACCTAATATTTCACTGTGTCTATATATTTTTAGTAAGTTTGTTTTAGATATCCTTCAATGATTTAGTCTCTTTAAAGATTTGTTTTTTTAATATTCTTGCAAGTCAAAACTTGTTTTGATTTCAGATATATGTAACACTGCAAAAAAAGAAATAAATATTTCTAATTGATATTTTAAATTTTGGAATAACATATTAGTTTTGTATCCACTTTGTAATGAAAAAAAAAATGTTAATATAAAATTGTTATTAAACAATGAAAAAATTTATTTGATTACAGTTATGCTACCATTTATTTTATAATAGGATTTAAATATTGAATTAATTCTTTAATTTTTCAATTGTGTAAGAATACATGTTAACTTCTATAAAAGTTAATAAAATTCAAATTTTATTTTTATAAACTAGAAAAAAAGTGATAGTGAATACATAGAAATTAAAGTAGATCTGACTAACCTTTCCACGCTACTATACTTTTTGCTCTTTTTTTAATGTGTATATTTAATTTTCTTACAATCAAGCTTTTTTCTTTAACATGGTTAGATTCGATGTAGAAATCTTTTTTTGTTTATTTCTTTTCTTAACAAACAATGCAATACATCTTAGTTTTCTAAGTTATTGAAGAGCAAGAGGCAGTTGAATGATTTTGAACCAATGAGAAATGCTTTCTTTATATTATCTATTCTAGTGCAAATAAATAGAAAAAAATGTAGATTTTACAAAATTCAATTGTTTGTTTCCTTTTTAAAATTTCGAAAACTGAGATAGATGGTATTGCTTGTTAAGCAATGGCTTGAAAATTGTGAAATCCACATAAGTATGGCTTTTATTCAAAATTATTTTTTGAATATATTATATGTAAACTTCATATGGTTTTGAAAACTAGTTGAAATATAAGAAAATTACATGTTTTTGTAGAATGCTACAAATTTATGATGGCAAAAAGACTGAACTGTTTTTTTTTTAAATTGTGTAAATTTTAAAAATTTAATTCAATTAAGTTGTGTTTAATATTTTAGCATATTTGATACTAAAGTATGTAAGCTAAAAACTGTATGTAGAAAGTAAGAAAGACTTTCTCTGAATTCATAGTATTTGATTTAAAATGAAGAACTTAACATTTTAAATTTTTAAATTTCTTTTTGTTCTCCCTTTCTGTTATCTACTTTTGTATATATATATATATTTAAAAAAATTATTGTATTGTATTTGTGTCTGTTTTCTGTTACATGAATTTATATTTATTTCTTAATTTTTTTAATGGCAGATATATTGTATTAGAAAATTGTTTAAAAGTTTTTTGTGATTATTTACAACATTGCTAAATTTTACAATTTTGCATTTAGGATATTTTTATTTTTAAATTGAAAGCTTAATGTAATTTTCCTTTCTTTAAACTTTGTTACAGTTACTTTTTTTTTTCTAATTTTACAAAATATGTCTACCATTTTAATTGTCTAGTTTGATATGTAATTTCTGAAAGCTCATAGTTTTAGAATTAATTTTTTTAAAGAAAGGAATTAATTTACCAGCAGTTAATATTATTTGTTTTACATTTAATAGTGTTTTTTAATTTAATGAACAAAGTTTTTTCCTTGTTTTAATTCATTTTTGTAAAATGTCTGTTAACTCTTTAATTTATTTTTCCTATTTACATAATTGAATCTCGTTTTTCTTTATATTTTCTACTGTTCCCCCTTTAATCTTGTTCTTGCATTTTTTGAAATGTAAAATTCAATTGTGTCTGTTATATATTTTCATTTAACTAAGATTATATATCCTTTTATATGTTTGTTACTTTAATATATAAACTTATTATTAAAGTAACTATTAACTGTTTTTCACAATATTTATTTATTTATTGTTGAAAAAATTTGAATTTAATGTCTTCAGTGACATTATTTAAATTTTGCAATTATGTGTAAGTTTACTGTTTTCTTTTTCTTTTATTAGATATGTTTATAGAGCTTATTGAAGTTGAATCTGCATCTCCTATATTTGTAACACATTTTAGAAATTTTACAGCCATTTTTTCAAAACGGTTTTTTTTTCAGGTGATAAGTGGCATTTTTATTAAAGTGAATAAAATATTATTTTTAATAAATACTATTCATTTCATTAGTTGACTTATTTTTAAAATCTATGACAAATTTACATTTTTGATAGTGTGAAGCATCTGTTTTCCTATAAATTTATTCCTAATTTTATTTATTTTTATTATAATAAAATATTCTTACAAGATGCTTTGGATATTGTTGAGAGACAACTGAAGTCGTAGCATTCATTATAATTTGATGAAACAATTTTATGTAGTCCCTTACATTTAAAACTCAAGGTAATAGATTTATAATTGATCTTTTCTGTATTTATACATTGTATATATATTTAAAATGAAAGAAAAAAAAATTAACTGAATGTTTATAGAAGTTAATCTAACATTTTTGACTGAAATATATTTATATGTGTAAATAAACTTGTATAACTTGCTAGATATTATATTTTGACAAGTTCAAATATAATTGAATTAGCTTGTAAAGCATTTTCATAATAAAAAATTACTCTCGAGATTTATTTGGGTCAACACTTTTTTTTTATTTTGTAAATTGCAATTGCTGAAATTCTGATGAATGTGACAATCATATTGGTTGTAATCTGATGCATTAATATTGTGAAACATAATTATATGTATATGTTGGCATGATTTTGCTTATAATTGAAATTGAGTCTAAAACTTTGTATTAAATTAATAGCCAGTCCTTTTAAAAGTATCATCTTATTTTTTTTATGCAATTATGATTACGGGTTTCATTTTGAATCTTTTCATTCATATACTCTATATAGTCTATTGAAATTCAGAACATGTTATAAGTTATTTAATACATCAAAAAATGGTACAAGACAATTTATGTATTGTTTTTCATTCTAAATTAACATGTTTAAGCAATTTTTGGTGTAACACCATTAATGAGTAATTTTAAAATAATGGAAGCTCTGTATAAAATTATTTGAAGTTATTTAATTGCTATTGATTGCTCTGTGCAATAGAAACATTGTTAAATTATTAGATTTATCATAATGTATCTATATTTTTCATAAAAAATGTGTATTTATTTGTATATTAATTTATTATTATTTTTCATGTTTTGAATGTGAAATTGTAAAAATTGCTTTAAATGTTATGGGTATACAACATAATTCTATTCAGTAAAGTATTCTATGTTTTTAATTTTTTTACCCATTTCTTTAATGATTGTATATTTTACTTTTTTTTGCGTGTGTATATATTTTAAGTATCATTATTAAAAAAATTTTGAAAATAAACTTTTTGTCAGTTTTTTGAAAATAAAGCTGCCATGAATCATTTCCATATATTAAGTATTTAATTTTTTTTTCTATTTTTTTTATGAGCTGCTTATTGAAACTATAACAGTTGTTTGTAAATATTGCACTCACATTATTTTTATGAAATCCATTTTTCATTTAATTACTGTTTCTTAATGTGAATGCATATTCTTTTAAAATAATAAAGAGGTATAAACTGAAGCAACTTTGTTACTCCTATTTACATGGATGGCAGTAGCACATTAATTATTTTGTTTGTTTCTGTTTATTCAGTTCTAGTCTCAGTTCATGGCTTTAATTTAATAATAATGTCTACAGTACTTATTAATGGACATAATTTGAATTAATAAACTTCAAATACAATCAAAATTTATAAAAATTAATAATTTTTTATCATGTAAAAGTATTTAAAGAGGATGTTTAGAGTTTTATTTAAAGTTATTCTGAATTCAGTAATCTGTTAAAAGTTTTGTATTATGAATCTCATGCAATTTTTAAAATTTTTCAAGAGAAATCTGAATGTAAGAATATTTTCTTCTGAAGAATGCAAAATGTGTGTTTATGTGTGTTTTTTGCTCTTTCATTCATTCATATGTGAACTTGTAGTATTATAGAAATACCATTGCATTTTTTTTAAAAAAAATTTCATTTCAGTTTAATTATGCTCTTTTCTTAACTTCTTTTTACATGGAGATATCTTGCTTTCTGTTATATTTATGGATTACTTTGATCCTGTGTATTCTTTAAAGTGTTCACTCTGTGACTAGATGATGTAAAAAGAGATGAAAATCATATTGTAAATAAATTTATTTCTACTTTAGCTTGCTTATTGCCTTACTTTCCTTTCAGATTACTGTATACCTATTTTAAAGATGTTTTTTTTTTATTGAATAAAATATTAGTTATCTGAAAAAAATTAATTTTAATATTAGTATCACAAAATATTTCATGAGTTATAATATTTTTGTCATAATAAACCATTCAAATTATTCATATAAGTTACTGTTTCTCTTTTACTGCAATAGTTGCTATGGAAGATTTTGTATTATAGGTGGTGTGACTGAATTTTTAATTTATATGAATAGTGTGAAGCACTACAATCTGTTTCTAGTGCTGCAAATACATTGCCTATGTTCCTCAAAGAAAAAAAAAGCTTATAAATCCTGAGCAGCAAATTTTTATTGATTATGCAAAATAGTTAATTTATCCCTTCTGTAAGAAAAGTTAATGTTATAGAATCCATTATATAAAATGTCATTTCTACATCATTTTGAGCAACATTTAAGTTAATTTTTAATGTCTGCTTATATTTTTTGGCTATAATATCCTGCCTTGTTTACTTCTCATCTGTGGTTTATATTTGACTCTCACATGTTCCTACAGTCAGCAGATATTTTCAGATTTTGGGCAGTTTGTTTGGTTTTCGTCAGATCTCTACTTTTATCATATAATAATAATTATCTTTGAAAAATATTCAAAAAGAGCAGAAGTGATAGTTGGAAGAGCATGAAGCAATAACATACTAGTTTTTATATGAGAAGTATATGAAAAAAATTTGTGATGAATAGGTGCTTCTTAGTTTCTAATAAAAAGGAGTTTTGTGAAATAATTCAAGACTAACTTAAATATTAAAAATGTTTTAAATGAATATAATCTTTTGCCCTCAAAAATCATTACAGAAAATGTTGGTTTGTCCATTAAGGCTGTAGATTTGTAGTAACCAATTTAAACTTCTTGTGGCGCTGATAGCACGATGGAAAAAAAAGAGGGTAGAAACATGAAATTAATCAATCTGGAAGTGAGACAGAAGTCTTTACGATTTCTGGATCTGAATAAGAATGCCCCACTGCACACAAAAGTAATTGGTAGATTTGAAGAAAACAGCAGCCCTCTTTTCCCTTTGAATTCAGAGATGTTCAAACTGCACTCGGAACAGACTCGATTTTTGGCACTGATTATTTCTCCATTCCCACTCACACGAGGCAAACTATTGCGCGCATTAGAAGAACACGCCTCTTCCGGAAAATCATGTGAGCAGAACGGGACAATGGCGAAAGATTGCCCCTTCGGAACAACAGTTGGCCATTGTACCAACATCGTTGTATCAGTTTTTCATACAAGGACAATTAAGAGACAACAGCCGAGAGGCAACGATACCGCGCAATAGTTAGACTCTTGTGAACCAAACTCAAGTTGTTCTCTCTCATTTTTTTCTTCTATTGGACGTTTATGAATTATGATTTCGATTTTTGTGACTTTGATATAACACATACGCTTTATTGAATATACAGAATAATACTTTTGTTAGAAATTATTATTTTAAAAGATTAATGGTAGCAATTTTTATAGATTTGTCTTCTGATGCGAATTTTTATGAGGGATCAATTGTTATTAAATATTCAATATGATAAAAAATAAATGTTGTAAGTAATTTATCTCGCATTTTATTTATTTATTCATTTTTCGAACGAGCAATAGTGGAAGCTTTGATGCTTTTATCTGTTGAATCATACACACTAACTAGATTTACTACTACTAGACACAGTACTCGAAATATCAAAATATCGATTTTTTTTTATTGGCTATTATGATGAATAGAGTCTTTTTGAATGTGTCTGCAAAATCTTAGAGCTGTAGCTTTATTTTTTTTTTATAAAGGTATTGAAGAATTCTTGATGTGAGAAAGAGAGTGAACAATGTTGTCACGCCCACTTTTCAGATTCAAAAATACGTAAAAGAAGCTCATTTGTCAAAAATACTGCCAATTTACCAATGGCTTGCATCAAATGAGCTGTTAGAGTGACGTATTTTTTGCATGACTCAAAACACCAATGAGACTTTTTACAATGCCATTTGGAGTAAATGCTCTAAAATTACAACTATATCGATCAAACATAAATAGAAAGCAGAATTTCAGAAATAGCTAGTAAAATAGCAGAAATATACATCTGTAAGCGCATTAATTGTTTTAAAAGGTGTTATGAAAAAGATTTGTGAATTTTTGATTTTGTTAGTTTTTCTTTAAATTTTCAATCTACAAATATAATATATCGTTTTAACAACTTTTTGCCTTTTTTAACTTTACACAATTTAGGATAACTTGAATTGCATTTTTAAAAAGTTACTGGTGAATTGGATAGATTTTATATGATGAATTAAATAAATAAAAACTTAAAATGCATTTTTATTCTCCATTTTATGTTTTTACTTATATTCTACATTTCGAAAGCATCAGGCTTTCTTAAAAATGGGGGTAAGGTTGTGAAAGTTTTTGTGAATTTTCGGAAATATATGTTTTATAAAACTTAATATGGAATTAGCTTTAAGGTGGGAAGTAATTTTTCAAAAAATGCCCAAATCAGAATATTTGTATTTTTCAAATTTTTTTTATGTGATTTTACACTAAAATATTTTTAAAAATTCAATACTGCTGGTAGAAGTAAATCCATAGTAGGTTTTATTTAGCATACTGCTAGCTAACTGGAAAAAGTTTAAAGAAAAAATCTTCATTTTAAAAAAAATTCTTAAAGTTTAGAAAAAAGCAAAATAAAAAAAATCTGTAAACAGTTGTTCAAAAAAGTTTAGAGGATGATTATAAAGTACTATTTTGCATAAAATAAAAGTAAAGTATAATTTTAAACTTTCAAATTTTAACCTTCCAGGGGGCGCGGCCGTCATACCAACATGAAAGGTTGCGTGTATTTCCCGCATACGCTATAGTAAATTATATTTTTTTAAAAGTGTAACTCTTAAAATTATATTGTAAATAGCTTAGGATAAATAACTACAATAATTTTAAACATTTTTTACTTAAAAAGAAGCAGAAACAATATAAACAGATTGCAATAACAATAAAAAAATGACCACAGGTAAACTGAATTGATTAAAAAATAATATATCTGAAATTGTCGATATTTTGACAGAACAATTTGCATATTAAATATAGAAGTGCAAAAATACAGAATTTATGTATAAAAAGGAAAAAGTAATTGAAATTTAGATATGAAAAGGAAGAAAATAGTTTCATTGTTATTTCACTGAAGCGTAGCAATTAGAGAAAATATGTTTAGGGTGCTCCAAACATATACATTTCTGTCAAATCTCACAACTGAACTTCATGATTCTAGTCCACTTTTCTTTTTGGCAGGGTTTTTCCCTTCACGTCGCATCTTCCACTTCTTCAATACCTAGTTCGGTTTTTCTCTTTAGCACCTTTACTTTTAGCTTATTTTTTAGAGACTTGGGTGCTTTTATTCAACATTTTCTTTCGTAAGCGCATTTGCCAACTGTCGCCAGTCTAAAACAACATAGATTTATTTGTAAAATCGTACAAAATCAGATGTAGCAAAAACTTGTATGAACGGTCGCACGTATCTCTAAAATACAAATATCTGATCGGCAGAGATACTATTAACGCCACGAACTTACGACGACAACTGAGAGTAAGTCAAAGGGAGGGGGACAAATAGCCACGGGCAGGCATTCCCAGTGCCACCATATCTAAAGTTATAAAACGAAATTCATTTCTAGTGTATCTCTCACATATGCGCGCCCGCTGGAAGGTTAATAAATAATTTTTGAGGTACAGTGCCTCCTTAAGCTTTTTACATAAATGTTTATTGACAAAATAATGAGAATTTATATCCCATATCTTATTTAATACCAGTTAATAAGAAACTATTGATTATCATAAAGAAGGGATAATTTTCCTCTGGTTGTAGAACTAAATATCGTTTGACAGTAACAAGTATTAATACAAAGAAATTTTTGAGAATATCTTGATATTTGAAGCCATCATTACCAGAAATAATTCTTTATTTCTGATAACTTTAACGTCATTTGAGAGTGGTTCAAAATTACTAGGTCCGTCCCAAAATAGCCCGAGTGTTGCTTTACAATGGGGCGTTAAAATAATAACTAAAAGATAACTTTAATTTTTTTTTATTCTAAGTTTTTTTTTATTAATAAAATAGGAGCATGAATGTTGCACGTTTATGTAGTCAGTTTACTTTCTTGTATACACAGTATTGTAATTGCCAAAAAATTCGAATTCGAGATGGTGATGAATTGTCACTTTTTAAACCATATGAGTTGGAAAATATATTTCTGGAAAATATATGCCTATTCATCTGTCTATTGTGACAGAGATAAAAATATTTTGATCTAGATGTATAAAATTTCGCCGTTGTTCTTTACTCTGAAGTAGAAGATTTCTATCAAATGGTGAGTAACATCTATTCAGTGGTAGTCTATCCATCAATCTGCACCAATATAAAGTAACCGAATGACTACACTAAATTAGATAGATACAGAGTCGGCCTTTTTTTATGAAGAGGCCCGGGTGCAAGAAGCCATTTTTGGCCGTAATTATTTGTGAAGTTTAAAAAAAACCCAGCCAAAACGCATATTATTAATGCATGTTTATTAGATACATGATTTTGTTTTTGTTAATACATCAATTACTTCAGAAAGATTAAAATTTTTTGCAATTTCTTTTTCGATGCTTAATTATAGCAAGCGCAATCAAGCATTCTGAACACGTATTTAACCGAAGATAATTCTTAAATTTAATTGGCTGACAGAACGCTCAACACTTGCTGTAGTAACTGGCAACATAAAGTCTTAACACACATTTAGAAATAACTCATTATAATTATTATTTAGTGTTTTCTTTTTTTCACCCTAAGGGATATTCCATGCATGGGCATGGTTATATCTAACAGTATTAAGCAGTTTATAGAATTAATTATCAAATTAATTGTAAATCTATTTATATTATATGAACAATATTTCGCATGATTGCATAGGTCTATAATATATGCCATAAACTTCATACAGATATATACATATATATCCGTCGATTGCTAAATTTAAATTACTTCCTTAATTCTTTCCATTCCAGTCATAGCCGGCGAAGCAGTAATGCAATGTGAATTGTCAGGAATTGATCATTTAATTTATCTTCATTTTACTTTTTGTTTGAGCACCTTAATATAAACAAATATACATAGATGCATGCATTAAAAATATTACACTAGATCCAAAAAAAGCATATAGCTGATGGTTTACGAGTCTGAACCCAGCCTCAGTGCCCAGAAGTCACAGCATTCTGTCTCAACATGTCTGAAAGGGATTTCTTTATTCCTAATATGTCTGAAAGGGATGCCTTATAACATGTCTGATAGGGATTTCTTTATTCATAATATGTCTGAAAGGGATTCCTTTATTCATAACATGTCTGAAAGGGATTTCTTTATTCATAATATGTCTGAAAGGGATTCCTTTAATCATAACATGTCCGAAAGGGATTTCTTTATTATTGCCCAATAACGGCGTCAGTTGACTCTCAACCAGTCACATGGAATCAAGCATGCATACTTTCAGTAAGTGCAAAACTATTATAATCCAGAACACCATTTAAATCTTTTATCTCGGTAAGGGTCAGTCGCGGTGCCCGGGTGCCTAGTACCCCCTAGATGACCAGCCCTGAAAAGATAACTACAAACTTTTTGGTTTAAAAAGGATCTGAGATAGACGGTTTTAAAAATTCTGAGCGTGGAGAGCTAGATGGGATAAAATTCGTTTCACAGATTTTGTCAAATTTGGTAATTATCAAATTTTAGTCGAATTCAAAAAGGGGCTGAATGTCTGTTGATCTGTGTTTGAGGCATGCATCATCATGTATGTAAACACAAGCTAGTTTGAAACATGTATTGCATTTACAAGGTATTGAAAGTAAACACAATAACTCAAAAATGCAGACTAAAAAATATCAAACTTGGTATGTAAGTTTGTGACTGAAATTGTACTTCCCATTTATCAATTGTAAATGGATATTAAACAATATTCCACAATTTGCGAATCTTGATCAATATTATAAAATATTGCACAATATTTGTATGCTACTAGAGTCCTAGGTGAAATTTTGGTTCGTAGCAGAGAGAAAATATCGTAATAGTAAAAAAAAATCCCCATGAACTCGAGATTTTAACTATACTTTCAGTGAAAGTCTGTCTATCTGGTTCTTCAAATATAGTTTAACACGATAATTATAAAACGAACAAAGTTAAATGAATAAAGTACAATACACATATATAACATTTATGATGTAGATATCTATTAAATTTTGAGTCAAATCGAATAATGAATTGAACGTCAACCGATCTGTTCTTTAAGAAGCATGTAACCACAATGTATGAAAAACGTAATTGCTTAAATATATCGAATTTAGTATGGTATTATATGGCTATATGTGATGTTAGATTTCAATCGATACGCAAAAAACGCATATTCGCAGTGGCGGATTTCCGCATAGGTGGTGGAGGTGATTGCCTCGTGGTATATATTGGCTTTAAAATCTACTTGGACGTGAGCTAAGCCGAAGGTAAATTTAATTGTTGAAGTCTCCCCCTCCGTCTGAATCATAGAATTTTCAACTTTTTCATTGAAGAAAAAGCGTTAATTCATCGATAAATGTGTTAATGAAAAAAGTAAAGTATTAAGTAAAACTCTTACGGAATCAAATCTCTGAGACAGCAAATTCTTTTCTTAAACTTTACAAGTTCAGAATACTTTCTCAACGCCTTTCTTTCCTGTTTCGCATTGTAGCTTGTTCTCCAGGGTTCGGATAAATAATCTTAATATAAAAATTGAACTTTTTCCTTGATATATAAAAAGTAAAATAAAAAAAGATGAAAAATCTTTCCTTGAAGAATACAAGTCTCTAAAGAACTTAATAACTGCTGCTTAAAATTATATGTATTTAATAAGATACAAGATTCATTGGTAAGGCATAATATCTTTACAAATAAAAGTTATAAAGACAGTAGGAACTGCCTTTCAATATATAACGCTATCACAAAATAAATTTTAAGATTAAGTTAAAACTGAAATAAGTTTTAAATTAATCAATAAAGGCAACTTTTTTTGCCAACTGTAGAGTTTATCTAGAAGGGGTCTCAAAATATATCAGCTCCTGTATCCTTGTATTATCAAAAAACGACACTGCATATTCGACTTTCGGATACCAATAACCGCACTCCTGGTAATAATTGCCAAAAAACACGCCAAGGGTAATGCACTAAATTCGATATTAGTAAAAATTCTTAATTCAAGCCAAAGGTTGATATTTTACCCATAGTGTGAGTCAATTTCATTGATGGCGTTTTCCAAAATAAACTCCTTATTAGAGAGCATGCGAGAAAGCTTTAGAGAGACCTCTGTCCACCCTGCCACCTCATGTAAACCACTGAAAAACATTACAAGCAAGATTTTCCTTTATAGCTTTCTACCGTACTGGAAAATCTGGCGATTAAATATTTTATGAAAAAATGAAAGCATTTGAAGTTCATTGCATCAAAGGCATTTTTAAAAAATTATGTTGAAAAATATGTCTGAAAAATTCTAAAATCTGGCAAAAAATTTGCAAAATTGCAACTAAATAGGATTTTTTAAAGTGGCATTTTTTAAAATTTAAAAATAGTTTAAAAATCAAGTTAATTATATTGTCGGGTGTTATCGTAGAAAGATGCTATGACTTGCATCAAATTTCCAAGTATCAACATTTTTAAAAAATCAGTTTGAGCGATGTATTTTAGCACAAAGTGTATCTACTCAAAATATCGGAAATCTAGGTTAGGTGTTTTATCATGTAGCTCATTAGCGTACACAGAAATATATTTCACATATATTTTTTAATCATTAAGGAAGGTATTAAAAATTGTTTTCATCGGAGGAAATGTTTTAAAATGGCTTATCATATATTCTGTTAATTGCCTAACAAATAAGAATATTTTGTATTTTGTTAAAAAAAAATATTTTGTAAACATGACAATGATTTTCATCTCCTGAAAAAAAGGGAAAAGTCCACAGTTTTGATTAATTGAATTCAAAACTTTGACATGATTTTAAAATATTTGTAATAGTTTCGAAGCTTGAAAACATTCTGAAATTCAAAGAAAATTTCCTTGGAATCGATTTTTGCTAAGCTAGCTTTGTCCGACGCTTGTTTTTTCCTTTTTTTTTCTGAAATTTATCTTACGCGTGGAAGACGGCTTTCTAGACAAATTTCTTGATAAAAGTTCTTTGACATATGACGTAACGTAAAGCAAAGTATGAGAAAATTTAATTCAAGATTTCAGTTTAAAAGGAATGTTAATATTTTATACTTATTTCATTTTGTAGTATTTATGTAGAAGTTAGCCGTAGAAAGCAAAAGTTCTATTTTTGCTTAACATTTGGCCTTTGACAACTAATGGCTAAATATAGTGTTAACTTTTATACTATAACTGATAATTGATTTAATATTTTGATTTATAATCTTTGTATAATCATTTGATTTCCAATACTTTCACATAGCCGGCGTCCTGGCATAGTGGTTATGCGTCTCCCCCATGTTATTTTTGTTCTATCTGTGAGTAGTGTGAAGAATGGTTGTCCTTCTTTTGAGTTCTATTTGTGAAATATGTGAATGTGTCCCCTGTAAAAAGAGGCTGTGCAAATGAATGCGAAGCATGAAGTAGCTAAGTTGTACTCTTGTTAGTTGGCGCTATTGAAAAGTGTCATAAGTAACAGCAACAATAACTGTCACATATACTAAATCAAAATAAGTGTAATAGACAAAAAAATTCTCATTCAATATTTGGATGAATATTACCATTTAAAATTGGTTTGAGTATGAAAAAACTGTTTTCTGAATTACTCGTATCTGTACTTCTACACATGATTACAGCAATTCAAAAACGCTATTGCTTAGATAGTGAAATTTGCTGACATTTATCGTATCAAAGTGCCTATCTATATTAAATACGATCCAAATTTACCTACTAGTAAACTACTAGTTGTTTTCTTAGTAGCGCGAATTAGGACCAAAAGTACGACTTAGTTGCTTTTATGCGTTACACTCACTTTCACAACCCCTTTTTACAGGGGACATATTCACATACCTCACAGAAGACCACAGAAGAATGACAACCATCCCCGAACCTTGACTCGAACCTTGGGTAGCCCAGATAGCAAGGAAAATACACGATGCCGTCACAAGGTATATTGTTTATGTGTATTTGACATGGCATTCAATAAATGCAAACTATATTCGTGTATTGAAATTGGATATTTGTGATAAAATTGTTAATAAAGCTTCTTCGTAATCTTTTCACTGGAAAACATGTTTTTCTGTATGAATATTTAAACTGGCCGTAGGCTGGATAGATGAAGTACGACATATGTATCACACGAAACCTGTAGATCTCGAACAAAAATAAGATAAAGGTTTCCACGTTGAAAATTCTTTTTCTTTTTAGTACTAGAGGTGCCAAAGTAGACAAAACCAAACTATATTAATAAAAGTTTTTTTTGCATGAGCATTGCCTTTTACGTAGATTAAAGACAATGTAAAGTTAATGATTTCATTTATTGTAATTCCTTTCCATTATTTAATTTTTCAAGATAAGTGCAACACATTACGAGACTTAACTTTGTAATAAATATTATTATAGAAATTCGAAAATAAATAACTTCAATAAATCATGCTAAACTTTTGAGCTCACAATATTCCACCTTCCCGTGTTATTATTTTTTTCTTTTATATGTTACTGAAGTTAAATAATGAATAAAATATGTAATAGAGCAAGATAAGTGTATTGATGTGATTTAGCTAGAATTTTTTAAATCAGTTTTTCTATCGAAAAATAAGCATCAGGGTTTTTATACCCTTGCATAAGAAATATAACGAAACTAAACCTCAAAAAATTTGATAGAAATGAAAAAAACATTTTTGGAATTACGCAAATCAATTTGTCTATGAATGAGATAATCTAAAAATATGACGTACTCGATGAATGAATTTTGTATGTTAATATCAAATTTTTACGATTGCATTTTGAACGAAAAAATCTGTAAGAAGAAGATCTTCTGAGAGTAGGTCATAACAAGAGAATGTAAAAAGCTAAATGTATAAAATCTTGTATACAGTTTTGCATCCAAAGTATAGAGGCATACCAAATTTTTTACTAAATTTGTCTGTAGATTGCCATTTGCTGTACATTCGTTTGCATGTAAGCAAATGAGATAACCTTAAATATAATGATTAAGATAAAAGAAACTTTGTAGATGATCTTTTTAATAAATAACTCTGGATCTAATTCTGGTTTTAACCAACGTTAATAAAAATGGTGCAAAATATATATTCGACTTTGTACATTACACTAACCTTTAACTGGGGCGTATGGTCTGTGAGACCGATAGAGGTGGCTTTTCCTATTTTTAGCGGAATTGAATGAATTTATCTTCCTGTTTTGTGACCTTCAATACACGTGCTCATTTTCAACCGGTTTTAGAGGATGCTTTTAAAAATAATTCAGTTACTTCTTTGGAGGCTATCTTTAAGACCGTATCTCCCTGTGAGTGTTTTAGTGATAAACAAGACTTAGCAGATGGGCATAAAACTTCGGCCACGAAATACCATCCAATTTACTGATACTTTTATGAAGCAGTGCCCCAGAGACTTTTGAATGAATCAGAAAGGGATTTTAGCGATAAGGATAATTTTCAAGAAGAGTTATTGATTAACGTTCGTATTCAACTCATTATGATATGTATGCTCAAACATAGTTAATTGTTTTAGTGATAATGCATTTAAAAAAATTCTATAAAATATATTGATATACCAAGAGTTATCTATACAGAATGTATAGCTTGATTTTTAATCTGTATGTTTAAAATGCCCTTAGAAAACAGTGCTATGAAAGTAACACAAGCCGATAATAAAAAGGGCCAATTTTACCTATTGTCAATTTTTTTATTTTTCATATAATTATCGACTTTTACATTATATTGTTTTTATATACCTTTATATACTGGAATAATAAAGGATTTTAAAAAGAATAAATTAATAAAAAAAACTCTCATATATCAGACTGAAATAGTGAAAATCTGATCTACCGTTTATGTCACACTTTTTACTTTTTCTTGTACGAAGTTCATAATAAGTATTATTGTCATGAAAAAATTCTAATTCAAGATTTTGTCGAAACGCCATGTTTCAGGCCTCCGCAAGGTAGCTCATTTTCGGCATTATGGCTTTCTGTCTCTGAAGACGATAACTTAAAAGAGCTTGAAGTTAGACGAGTGAAATTTAGCGTTTGGTATTACTACCAAATTTGTAGATTTCTTTCAAATTTTGAAAGAAATGTATTCCCAGGAAGCTTGTTTATCTGGTCTCTCGTGTAAAAGTTAACTCGATTGCTAAAAAATGCAAAGAACTCGGCAAATAAATTTTAATATCCAGGTTTACCATCTAAATCATAGATGCTTGTCAAATCTGTCAAAGTATTGTTTGTTTGTCAGTCTATTTTTTCACATGCATATAAATGCAAAAATATAAATCTGTGAAATTTGATATGCGGTTTTCCGTCTCCAATTATAGTTCTGCATCAAATTTTGCTGACAATAGGCCTATAAAAGTGCATCCAAAATACATACTTTCGTAAATAAATCACAGTAAAATTACCCGCTTAATGCCAAAGTGGAGAGTTTTTGAATCCAAGAGTACGTCTTTCATATTTATAAGTAACTTTATCATGGCTCCGATCAGTTCGTAACCATTACATTTTTTTGTTTAAAAGATAAAAGTTTAAGTTATGCGTAGTTCTCCCTTTAATGAAATACGCAAATTTTCTAGGAAGTAATTATTTCCTTGTCCCCATTTAAAGTGAAACTTTTCTTTTAGTTGAATAATCAATAGAAGACAAATTATCGAATACTAATTTAAATGAAAACCCTTCAATTAAACTAGTGGCAGATGATTCAATGATTTTAATTCTACTCAAAACTTTGTGCTCAGTATTTGTCCTAATGATAATGGTATCCTAACGAAGAGAATTAGGGTGGAACGGAAAAATCAATTTTCGGCTTTTAATTTCCTTTTCAGGCATCAATCGAAGAAGTTGTATAACTAAATTGTCAATTTTCCCAACTTTTTTAATCACTTGGAAGTTATTTATTAATGGTCATCTGTATTTTTAATCCACCGACAGAATTTCTACACAATATTTTCATTCAGGTTCTTAGCCGGCGTCTTGTCATAAGGGTTGCGTATCTTCCCCGTGATTTTTGAGTCCCGGATCCGAGTCCCGGTTCGGGCATGGTTGTTCTGTGTTCTGTCTGTGAGTTCCCCTGCAAAAAGGGGTTGTGCAAAGGAATGTGTGTGTCACCTTCATTTGAGCTAGAAGTTGGACTTCTGCCCTTTAGGTGCTCAGGGGTCTTTGCCCTCAGAAGCTTCAACACCCACTTTCGGTGGAAACATGGACACGACATCGTCATCATCTTGATCATTCCGGTTCTTCGTGACAATGTCTTATTTTAATTCCCTGTTACTTTCTTTTATATTTTTAGAATTATTTAAGAATAACAGAAACTCATTACTATATGCATATTATATGACAGAAGTATATTATAAAACAAGTAACTCATTAATTTAATGTTAAAATTTTGAAATGGCTCTGATAAAATTCTTACCAACAGCTGGATGATTTACATGATATATTTTAAAAGTATATTACACTGAAGTGACAAAAGTCATGGAATAGCAATATGCAAATATACAGGTGGCAATAGTATTGCAGCGAAAAAGTATAAATGCGCAGTTCGTTTTCCAGAGCTTTCATTTGTGTTCAAGTTATTCATGTGAACAGGTTTTTCGTGATTTATGGCGGCACGGCGTATAGCTCCAACTAACATTTCACGAGACTTTAAACGTGGAATGTTAGTTGGAGCTAGACGCATGGGTCATTCCATTGCGGATATCGTTAGTGAATTCAACATTCCGAGATCCACAGTATCAAGAGTGTGCCGAGAGTATGAAATTTCAGGCATCACATCCCATCATGGAGAGCGCAATAACGACCACCTGCACTTAACGATCGAGACCGCCGACGTCTGTGTAGAATGGTCAATGTTAATAGACACGCAACACTTCGTCAAATAACTGCAGGAATCAATATGGGACGTACGAGGGACGTGTCCGATAGGACTGTGCGGCGAAATTTGACTTCCTTGGCCTATGACAGCAGAAGACCGACTCGAGTGCCTTTACTGAAAGCACGACATCGCCTGCAGCGACTCTGCAGTGAGCATATCGACTGGTCCCTAGACCAGTGGAAAACCGTGGCGTGGTCAGATGAGTCATGATTTCAGTTGTTACAAGCTGATGGTAAAGTTTGAGTGTGGCGCAAACCCCACGAAGCCATGGGCACAAACTGTCAGCAAGGCACTGTTCAAGCTGGTGGTGGCTGCATAATGGTGTGGACTGTTTTTACATGGCATGGACTTCGTCCTCTGGTGCAACTAAACTGATCATTGACTGGAAATGGTTATGTTCAGCTGCTTGCAGATCACTTGCAGCCCTTCATGGACTTCACGTATCCACACGATGGGATTTTTATGGATGACAATGCGCCATGTCACCGGGCCAGAACTGTTCGCGATTGGTTTGAAGAACATTCCGGACAATTCCAGCGCATGATCTGGCCACCTATATCGCCCGATATGAATCCCATCGAGCATTTATGGAACATCATCGAAAGGTCCGTTCGTGCCCAAACTCCTGCACCATCCACACTTTCACAATTATGGACGTCTATACAGACAGTATGGCTCAATATTCCTGCAGAGGACTTCCAACGACTTGTGGACTCCATGGCACGTTGAGTTGTTGCACTTCGCCGGGCAAAAGGAGGACCAACACGATATTAAAAGTCATCCCATGACTTTTTTCACTTCAGTGTATATGTATATTATACAACAGAAGTATATTATCAAACAGAAAGCAACTCATTAATTTAATTTTAAAACATAGAAATGGCTCTGTTAATATTTTTACCTACAGCTGGATGTTTTATATGATAGATTTTTTTAGCTATGAATTATGTGATAAATAGCATTTATTTATGAGTCGAAAAATTAGAAGCGACCCCTAAAATAATTAATATTTGAATCACAATGTGAAAACAGTCAAGTGATTACCATTATTCGTTGAGAGTTGTTAATTGAACGATATTGGAAGAGCTGGCTTTAATGTTTCTGTATTAAAATAAATTGTTTTCGTCTGTAAAATAATCACTCATAACAAACAAATGTAGGGGCGTGGATCTAGAGCAATATTTAGCAGAAAAAAAGCGAGTACCAAAGATTTTAATTTGAAAATCGATATTTTAATAGCACTTCAGTTGTGTTTGTGTTCTGATCGATAAATTTGTAATACTTTAACCTAATACTTCAATTAAACACCTTTTACACGTGAATCACATACACAATATCTGGATATTTTTTAAAACTTAATACACAATTTTTAGAGATATTTTAGACAATTTTTTATTTACAGCATTTTTTTACATATACATAAAAGCAAATATTATTCTTTGGACATAAACTATCTTGTTGGAAGTTTATTAAAAATAAGTGGTTCGTAATGTTCCAGTTGGCCTGAAAAATATACTCTTTTCATTCTGAAAAGTCTTTGTTCTTGTTTGTGCATATTAAAAAAATACCCCATTTCTAAAGTCTTCGAAACATCCATTATCGCAAGATTTTATACGATAATGGAAATATATTGCAGGGCAGCCATTATCGCTGCACCCAAAGTGAATCCTGCGAATCGCTCAATATGAGGAGATTCCTTCAAGCTTCTCCGTCTTAACAAGTCACAGAACGTCAGATACAAAAGCGAGCCACAGACAACAGCCTTGGACACTCCACTCACTATGGACGGTATGTCATTTATCTTCTGTTCAATAAACATAGAGAGACTGATGCCAAAAGGCGACATGAGAGACATGACTGCGACATACACCACCACTGGCATGTGATGCTCCTTCTGAGCAACACCCACCCATCCAATAATGAAAACGAGAATTGATTGTTGAAAGCAGGCCACTAAGAGGGTTGTCCATGGTGAGGACTGTGTCAGAAGTCCAATGGTTGCCCCCTGAATCAGGGCATAAAGGGACAACGCAATTACTAACAAGACATTGCTGGTAGATGTGGTCACAGGTGATGACAAGTCTTGGAGCCGCCTCAGAAATGTGACGTTACCGTTGTCGGCAATGACCACTGGCGCTGCTAGAACTGGGACTGTTTCGCTGGGTCTTGGGTCAGCCATGGTTGTGACACTGCCGTAGTTAGGCACTGGTTGTGCCAATATGGATGCTTGGAGAAGATTCGCAGTGCTTGCGGTTTGCTCTGACAACCTGTAGGATGCAAATAAAATAAGTATGCAATCATGAAAATCGTACATATTCAAATTAAAAAATTAAAAATAATAATCCTTTAATTGTCAAATAAATCGGTATTACTTATTGTCGAATGGCAACAGACAGATATTGAAAAAAAACTCACGAAAGAAAATTTCAGATTTCTGCATTGAGCCTTTGTAATTGAACTAAAGTCGAGGGTTCAGTTAATTAATTAATGGAAATGGCTGGGAAAATCATTGGAATTATGAATTTATGGAATGGTCAATTAATGAAATATTATTGAAAATGTTAATTAATTAATGGATTTGTCTGAAAACATTGGAATTATGAATTCATGAAATGGTCCATCAATAAAATATTATTAAAAATGCTCTTAAAAAATTATGTTACCAAAACCTTAGACCGCTGTGGCCTGGTGGTAAGGTCTCGGCTTCGGAACCGGAGGGTTTCAGGTTCGAGACTCGATTCTACCGAAGAATCGTCGCGCGAGGGGGTCTGTTGCACGTTAAATCTGTCAGGACAAACGTCCTCCCGTTGGTGTGGAGAGGGGGTGCCACTTCAGGTGTCGTCCTTGTTATCTGATAGTGGTTCAAAATGATGAGGTCCGTCCCAAATTAGCCCTCGTTTTGCTTTAAACGGGACGTTAATATAACCAAACTAAACTAGGCTAAAACCAAAACCTTTATTCAGTAAAATAAAATCAAATATCTGGGGTAAAAAAAAATTATCCAGCGCAAAAAATACCATCGAAATTGCCCGCATTTATGAAGAAAAAAATCATTTATGTTTTATACTTTTCTCAGAAAAGATAAACTTAGTTCCTAAACTAATTGTCCAGACTCGTAAAAGAATGCCTTTGCATTGTATGAGAATCTGTCAGCACTCTAAAAGATAGATCATTATTCCTAGAGTTACTTAGTGTAGATGAAAATGGGAAATTGAAAGTGATCACTTAAAAAAAAAGATATTTCGAATAATTAAATGTTGAATGCAATTTTACGTTTTTGACGTTATTTAAATATCCAAAATTATTCTAGTACAAATTTTATTTTTACATTATTATTATCTTTTTGATGATACCTCTTTTATCTCAATGGATTTATACTTATAAAATTTGCAATTTTTTTAAAAGCATCTTTTGCAAGATTTTTCTGTAACAAACCTCCCTACTATGAAATTCATTGCTTAAAACATTTAAAGGAATGATTTATTTTAAAATGTAGAAAATTAAGAAAGTAAGAGGCAATGTGAGGAATCAAATAACAAGTGTAATAAATCAAATAACAATAACAACAATCAATAATAATAATCATATAACAATAACAAC
>JAPMOQ010037853.1:787318-804196 GCA_026543055.1 Argiope trifasciata | reverse complement strand
GTAGAAACAAAATAAGTAGTCCTGATTTCACGTTAGAGAGATGAAAATTTTTATTTTTATTCAAGATTTTTTTTTAAAAGTCCTTTTGGCATCTCAACAATTTTGAATCATCATTATCTGAATAGCCGAAACTATGGTTGGAATAACATACAAATTTCGTATTTTTCTTTTTTGACTAATCGTTATTTAAGTTCATTGGATATTTACGTTACGTGATTTGAAAATAATACCGAAACAACTTCTAGGATTTGTGCATTAATTTGTTAAGCATAAGCGAAGGATATAATTTTTTTCTTGCAAATAATGAATAAACCCGATGTTATTCTTTTATCTAATTATTCTTTTTTTTACTAATAACTTTTTTTAGTAATTTCTAACAATGGATGACATTATTGCAATAGATTACATTACTTCAAATAATTTTCACTGTTTAATAAATTATTTTATCATGTGATTTTCTTTCATTGTTGAAAATGAAGGAAAAAAGATATTACTAATATGTAATTTACGAGACGAATATAAATGAAATTACAGTATTTCTAAATTTATTAGGCAGGTAAACCCCAATTACAATTCTAATAACTCTTATGACGTCATTGGATTGGTATTGTAATAAACACTTTTGTGTAGAGGATATGTTACGCGGCTGCAAATCCTTGGCGGAATTCTACCTCCACGTTCGCACAGTTCCAGCCAACACTATTGCCAAATTGGTGACTTCGGAAGTAAGAACCTTCAAACAACCGTCGTGACGCCATCTACCTGTAGCAAATGCAACCAAAACAAAGTCGTCAGTCTCACTTGACGCAGCAAAAACTCTCATATTCTCGTCATAATACTTGGCGCTATAAATCTTTCGTCTCCCAAACGACTCACTGGTGAGGGTGTATAGAGGATATGTTACGCGGCTGCAAATCGCAAGGTCCCTGGTTCAATCCTTGGCGTAATTCTACCTCCACGTTCGCACAATTCCAGCCACACTATCACCAAACTGTCAATTAGG
Source organism: Argiope trifasciata (assembly GCA_026543055.1). Lineage (NCBI taxonomy): Eukaryota > Metazoa > Arthropoda > Arachnida > Araneae > Araneidae > Argiope > Argiope trifasciata. The sequence goes on along the minus strand of JAPMOQ010037853.1, from coordinate 803,193 downwards.
AAGATTCATTCACACAATACACAGAAATTAAGTAAGGCAATTAAAATAAGAAAGCTTTAATGTCAGACAGTTTGACATAATTATGGACATGAAGTTATACGTAAATGATTTATCTGAAATCAAATCTAATCAATATACCCGGTGAGTCAACTGGTCATCAGAAGTGACTCATATTTAATAAAATAATCATATTCTATTCGATTAAACCGCTTATATCTCTAGCGATGAAATAAAAAATATGCATGTTAATTGAGAAAACTGTTAAAAAAATTGACCATTTATTTTTTGAAGCTTGAATAAATTAAAAATTACTTTAACATTTGGAATTTTTCTTCGAAAACTTCTGAAAATATTACAGCAAAAAACTACTTTTAAAATCCTCTTAAAAAGGACTTCATGTAACTATAATAATAACTATGTTTAAACCTATAAATTCAATTTCAATTTTTCATGAAATTTTTTTAAAAAAAGTTTAAAACCATATTATCTAATAATTAATTTCTCACAAAAGGAAGGAAGAGTTTAACATGCAAGAACACGTTAAGAGGGTACCAGTGATTTCCATCACTTTGACAAAAATTCAAACTAAATAATTAAATCAACCCTTTTTGCAAATTAAACCGAGGAAAGTGTGATGTTCAGTACGTCTTTAAACAGAAGCTTAATGTCATGGAGCAGATATAAAATGTGATATTTTCCACATAATTCCACAACAACTGATTGCAAATCAGAGAGAGATATTTCAATGAACAAACAATCGTAATGTTTAATAATATTAGTTACATGAATATCGAAGTTTAAATACATTCGACTGAGAAATTATAAATCGAGCAAGGCACACAAGGATTTAATTGAAAATTTTAGGACGCATTACTATTGGTAAACCAAATTGTTGCAAAAGGAGGCTAATTTGTTATAAAAATTTCGATACATTAGGTGTGGGGATAATAATATTAAGCGCAAAACATTTTCATGCTTATTTTCGATTTCACTACAAGAATCATTAGGAATTGAAGAGTTTGCTGCAAAAAGAATGTAGCCTCAACCCAGGGATATTTGGAGTTACTTGTACAATTAAGTAGTAAAATAAAAACTTGTTTATTTGATGCCAAAAAGAATGTAGCGCCAATCGTTAGTTCTCTCGTTACTCAAGCGATGCAGCTGTTTGTCCTTATTAGTTTGTTGCAATAAAGTGGTAGCTCCTCCATTTCCCTTCATCAATTGGGCCTCCAAAAACAATGAAAAAATGTGCAAGGGAAATAGAAAGAAGTTTCTTACTGTGTGCATATAATGATATAATAGAATAGACAAGTGAATAGTTTATTGTTACTAAAGTTACGCAAGAAATGATTTTTTTTTTCGTTCACCTATTAAAAGGTTTCTTCCTGCAAACTCTGAAGTTTAGTCATATAAGAACTTCGAAAGTTCTTATATCCCTCCTAATGGTAACAAAAGGGAAAGTATTTTACTACGAAATATGGAGTTTTCACTTATACAAAATCCCAGCTTGATATAGGAAACATATTATGTAGAGAGTGTATTGGACTATTTTGTGACATGACAGTAAGAAGATTCAGCGTCCAAAACATTACTCTATTAATATCAAACACGATTGAACCGTCTTACTCCCGCACGCTTACACTTTAGAGCGCAAAATGTAGGGATGTAATGAAACTAGTTCACAAAATAATATGTTGTCCTACAACCCGATGCGTAGCAGGTGATCCTGACTTTACAAAGGTGGAGTGAAATGTTTAATGGAAATATTTTTTGTTTTTAAAGCCAAGATGAATATATATATTGTAATTTTACTTTAAATAATCTTTATACTTTTATAATAAATAATCTTTATACTTACTTTAATAATAAAATATTATAGTAAACTGCATTTTTATTGTGAAACATTTTTTCAAAAAGGTAGAAAGACCATCAATGTGGTTGTAAGAAAAAGGTCGATCAAACATTCCAATATATGCTACGTCATCTGGTAAATATATTTTTGAGTGAAAATACTGTCACAATACTGTCAAAAACAATTACGAAGATTGATCCCAAAAAAATCTTTGCTCAGTTAGAAATTTAAAATTTTCATTTTTTTTTTTGGATTTTTGCAAATTTGAATGCTTGAAGTTACCTCCTTCTTTTACAGCAAACATTTCAATTAGAAACAATTGTCATTTGGTGTATTTATCATCGGTTATTCACTACATACGTTGCATTTTCAGAGCCCAATCTGTCACTTGAGGTGGTAAAAAATTCCTAGATGCTTGTGCTCACAGTTCACTGTAAATCTCAGCCTGGCCACATAGAGTGTCTCATACCATATAAAAATCAATAATAGATCTATATCTTCTAATTATATTCCTTTTCCACTTAAAGTTTTACTCCTGTGAATTATAAATCGGCAAATAATCATATCTTCTTTCACTTTTCAGACCTGCTGTGTTGCACGTCTGGCAATTTTGTGTTGAATTTTTCTTGACGTGCATGACATGTCTCTTTACCACAATTAGCTAAGTTCTCTAGGGATTCTAAGACGATACAGCTTCTATTCTCATACCTTTTTCTCCCCACCGCTTTTCTAATGCATACATAATTTTGAGTAAAATCAAATTGTTTTGAATAGAAATTAAATACTCTGATACCCCATTATTCGTTTAATATTCACACAAGATTTAATTTTGGAAACCAAAAGAAATTTTGAGAAATATTTTACTAAATTTTAGCTTTGTTAATATAATCATAAAACCTACATCTGGCCCTTCAAGATTACTCCATATCATTTCAGTGGAGTGCTAGTCATCCAGAATCAACTATCAATAATAATAATAATAAAACTCTTTTGAATTTGGGCAATTCGGATTTTAAGACTGGATATCAAATACGTCAGAGTATTGCTCACTTTACCTTCGACTGGGTGCCAACTGAATATGGGAGGAAAATGAATCTTGAGATATGTGAAGGGACAGGAATGTGTGCTAGCAAGGTGTTCACTTAGGTCAGGGGTCGGCAAGCTGTAGAAACGGGAAAGTCAAAAGCAATAATTTACAAAATTTTGAAGTTTTTAAAGAGAACACTAAAATTTTTAGAATAAAAATTATACTATTTGATTATGTATATTTGATTTTTTATATCAAATAAACTTATTTTAATATGGAATAATCTTTATTCATAAAAAACATAAACTTAGGAGTAGGGAATAACCAATGGGAATATATGACTTTGCATGTCTTTTAAAAGTTTGATTAAATCTGACTTATAGCTTGTTGTTTTAAGTTTCAAGCACGCCTCTAGATTTTAATTTGTTAATTATTTTTGATTGTATTCATGCAAATAAACGCTGGCTCAAGCGAATATGGCTAAGCAAAGATCGTTAATCCTCCATATATCAACTTCTTCACATCACTGCAGCATTCTGGAATTTTTATTCCATGCGTCGAATATAAGGGCCTTAACTCTCAAAATTGTCTACATGAGTATAGGGATGTTCATGCATTACTCGATCTCCAATTCTTCCTTCTTGCTCTTGAGTTCTGTCACTCCACAAATCTTTAGTTTTCAAATTCAACAATTGTATTTGACGCGATTCAACATCAATTCCAAATAACTCAATGTCGATCACATTTGTACAAGTGTTCAGAGGATTTACTATGAACAAGAGAGAATTTTTATATTGAATTCGTCGAATTTATTAGCGAATCGATTCTTCATTAAAAAATTATGCTAAAGTAATTCCTGTCAGCAGTTGCATTGGTCTCATCGCGATATCGAGTTTTGATAATAAATTATTAATTTTTCAATCGAAACTGGAGAGCTTCAATTTTATATGGAAACAGCCGCATGCTGCTCGAGAACCGCAGGTTACCAACCCCTGATCAAGGTGGCTAATGTGAGCATGCATGGTGTGATCATTCTTGGGTGAGGAATGCTTCATGCCTGATCACTAAGGCAATGTGAAGCAAAATGAATAGATATGAGTGGGTGAAATATTTGCCCCCTTACTCAGATGTATGCTCTTTGGGATGATCCTTTTAGTATTCTTATATCCCATGATCAAGGTGGCTAATGGGAGCATGCATGATGTGATAATGCTTGGGCGAAGAATGCTGCATGCCGCTTCATTGATGCAATGCGAAAAGATCTTGAATAGAGATGAGTGTGTGAAAAATTTGCCCCCTTACTCACCTGTATGCTCATTGTGATGTTCCTTTTCACATTCTCCAAATCGCTGTCGAGATTCTGGCATGAGGATGAGAAGACAGACAGACATAAAGATTCCTCCGCCCATGTGCAAGAAGAAGGAGAGGACTCGATTCCTCTGGCTGGCTGCATGGCCGCTCCCAGACAGGCGTCCAATCACCCGCAAAGCTATGAGTGGAATGATACCGACCAAAAAATTGCATAGCAATAAAATCAGAAGAGTGAAAAGCTGAACGTAAAAATTTTTCATATTGGAATCCTCAACTGTAAATAAATAAAATGAATTATTGTTGGAAAATATTTCATTTTTATTATCGAATTATATATAAAACAAATTACTATAACATGAAATTACATAATAATATTGAGATCGAAATTTTGTTTTTTTTTTTCTCAGTTAGGAAGTTAAATAATTATAAGATGAAGAATAGAATAATGTATAAAAAAATTCTTAATTGTGTAATCTGATAAATTAATCAGACTATTGCAAACTAATTTATCATTCCATGGATATTTTTTGTTTGTTTCTTGTTCTAATTTCTGATTAAATATTCTAAGACATTTGAAAGAATCTGTGCTACAATGATATGTTAGATATAAAGTTACATGTATTAGATACAAAGGCTTTAGGGACAAAGTTTTTGAAATTTGAGGTACAAAATAAACTTTTTAAAATGATTTCTGTACTATTATCATCAATATTTTTTCACATATTGCTGTATACATCATGTTAATCTATAATGCCTATATTCAGTAAAATCGAATTCTCAAGCTCATATGAAACCTCCGAAATAGCAGATCTCCCATACTAAAGCTGATATCTAAACATCAATATTCTTTTGTTAATATAAAGTGAAATTTCAGATAATATATTTTATATACAAAGTTATATGTATTAGATACAAAGACGTTACATTCAAATCTTTTGTAATTTTAAATACAAAATTTACTTTTTTTTAATGATTTATTTACTATTCCCATCAATATTTTTTTATAAAACGGGAAAAGGTTACATGCTAATCTAAACGGCCCATGTTCGGTATAATTGAATTCTGAAGTTGATATCAAACCTCCACAATCGTAGACCTCCCATTCTAAAGCTGATGTCGAAACACCAATTTTCCTTTTTTAATATAAAACAAAGTTTCTGAAACATAGAAAATTTACTTACAACTTGAAAATTATTTAATATATTCAATACAATTTTATGCGAGAGGCACAAGAAATGATTGCGCATATTTTCAAATAGTTTCATTTTATCAAGTATTTGAACATTGATATCACAAAGATGAATAATGAAATATTTCGAAAGAATGGCACTATCTATAGCGGCAAACAAATTCAATAAATGATAAAAAGCATACGGGTCAAAAAAAGTACTTGATTTTTTTTTCAATCAAGGTACTACAGAAATTCGCATCCTCCACATATACTGATAAAACACTTTCTTCAAGTATCACTTACCTAAATTCACAAAGGTGATAAGAAAACGCTCTTTCCTGGCATATCTTCAAGAATAGACAGCCAAAACTTTTCGCTTGGCTCGAGTAGAATCTGTATGAACAAGATAAGTATTGTCATAGTAGCCTGTTTCAGTCTCAATTATTCAATAATATTTGCATATTTTATCGCAGTAAGAGACATATTTGAAAATGTTGATTGCCAAATATTTATCTAGAATATTTCATGCCATGTCAAGGTGAAAGGACAAATGTAATATACAATGAATATGAATTGCAAAAAAACGAAAAATGGTAAATGCTTTAGACATTCTTGAAATTTATGCACCATTCGAAGAAAGCACCAAAGAACTGTAAACTTTTATAAGCATTTTGTTTTTGCAAAATTTACATCAGCAAGTGAATAGTACTGAAAGAGAGGATCACGTTTTTTCCCGCAGAAGTTCAAGTATACAAGTAGCATAAACACTACAATGCATCTTCTCTATATTATATTCACAGGCTGATTTCGATTTCCCTAACTGTCTCTAAATATAAAGTCAGAGACCTGCAAAATGAGACAGAATTTTTTTAAAAAAATTCTCAATTAAAATTATTAAAGAGATAAAAAAAGCTTTACAGTTACTATTTTTTTTTTCTGCTCAAAACTTTAATTGGACAGTCCTTAAAACTCAGTAAGATGCGTTGAAACTATGTCAATACTATGCAAGTTACAAAAATTCGATTCGAAAATTTGAAATTTCGAATGATTCAATAAAGCTTGAAGTAGAACACAAAAATAAGGTCGAAAATCGGTCATTGAAATTTTGCAAAATTTACGTAAAATGGAAACTTGTCGATTAAATGATATATGAATCCTACTACCTTAGAATCATGTCTATGTATTACAATAAAATGCCAACAACATAATATTGTCAATTGTATTATAGTTTAAACATATAAAAAGTTCTGCTTTACTTTAAAGAAGTAACTTATTCCTGTACGGCAATGTTCTAGAGAATTGGTATAGCATGATGTTGAAATTACAGATCTTCTATTTTATTGCATTTTCAAAGCAACTAAATTCTTCTCATATTTTTTTTCAAAATTTTCATTATTTTGATAAAAATTAAATTACAAAATAATCAATCTATATTTTATTATTACTTAATTTTTTTTCGCTGAGATTCAATTGCAATATTAGGAAATTTAGGAAAGGTTATATATATTTACAGAGTAAAATTGCTATTATTCGAATATATAACTATTTTGTGTTCTTATCGTTTTTATTAAATCAACTAGTGGCCGCGGTGGCCTGGTGGTGTGGTCTTGGTTTCAAACCGGAGGGTTTCAGGTTCGTGACTCGATTCCATCGAAGAACTGTCGTATGAGGGAATCTCTTGCACGTTAAATCTTTCAGTCCAAACGTGCTCTCTCTGGTGCGGTGTGTAGAGGGGGTGCGAGCTCAGGTGTCGCCCTCGTCATCTGACGGCGGTTCAAAACGATGAGGCCCGTCTCAAAATAGCTCTAATTTTACTTTAAAACAGGACGTTAATATTACTAAACTAAAATAAAAACTGGAGCAGCTGAAGTTCGAAATCCTATACCAGTAAAGAACCGTCTTATAAGAGGAACTGGTGCAACTAAAAATTAAATTAACTCAACTAGTTTAAGCTTAAAAGATTTTTATTATAGAATAATTTGAAAGAAATAATAATAGAGTTTTTGTTTCGTTTTTAAGTGAAATGATCTGTTGATTTTAACACTGTCAATAAATATTCAGGAAAGAATTGAATTATGTAGCTGTTAATTTGAAAGGATTGATAATCATTTGAAATGTTGATAACATAAGAAACATTCAACAATGTAAAAAGATCTTTCTTCTTCGTGTAAATGCTTTCGCTTTCCAGTCGAAACTTGGAACCTGGTTACAATTAAATTGAAAACGTAAGTTGCTAAATCGAAATAGGATTCATAATAATTGAAGCAGTTTCTTTCTAAATATCAATAGTTTCTTTTTGTAATATTTATCTTTGAACAAATGTAGTTTTTTAAAAGTTTATAGCGAATTCTATCAATGGGAAAAGAATCATTTGTTGTTATTTGTTCAAGAGATTTGTATTTGAAAAAGAACTAACAAAATAAGTTTCAAATATTTTTCATCTCAATAAAATAAATGAAGATATTACAGATGTTTATTTTTTAAAAATCAGTTTGTTAAAACAATGATATTCCCCTCCCCCCTCTTTTCCCCTTTATTATGTGAATTAATTTAAAGAAAAAAGCAAAAAATCTATAATATTTTTAAACTTTTGTTTCAATTCATTTGGAATAATTGATTAAATCAAATAGAATCCTGGAATTTTTTCAAATCGATCGATTAAAATATTGATTATTTTCAATATTCTAATCTATCGATTAGAATATTGATTACAGAATTTTTCTCATGATAAAGTGTTAACCAGACAGTTGAAAAAAATTTATTTTTATTTTTAAATAAATAAGTGCAGTAAAGATAAGATAAACTTTAGATAAAAAATGCAAGTTTGAAAGTAAAACATGCGATTAAAAGTAACATCATTTGCGTGCATGCATTCATCACAAATTGTTATCATATTTTATCGTTATTCTGATGTGGCAAAGTTTTTATGCTCTATGCGCATTTAGTAATGTTCTATAAAATCTGAGTTTATTACAAAAATATTTTAAATACCAGAAATATACTATAAGTGACTACATTGAATAATTTAATATAAGGATTTATTTTCTTGAACAATACGTGCTTAGTTTTGTATCATGAGTACTATAGTTATTAAAATATTAAAATCATTTCAAAATTGTTAGAAAATTTGTGATATTCTATGATTTTTAATGGCAATTTCGAATTAGCTGGTCGTTAAGCAAAAGAAAAGAAGATTTTTAAAAACCAAAATGAATAAAAATTAGTAAAATATCAGAAAACACAATAAAACTTTTTTTAAGATAAATTTTCTCCTATTTAAGACAATATTCCCAGTTCAAAAGAAAATATTCTAGCAAAAAAAAGTGTTTTTGAGAACAGTAAAATATTAAGATTAAAATATGTATTTTTTATAACAATGTTCCATACTTGGTCTTTCCAACAGTAATGTGATATTACTTGAAAGTTTTTTTATAGATATATCAGCTAGTTGAAAATGGTAAGGAGAAAAAAGAAACAATATTCAAAATTTTATTTATTCTTAGGATTTCATGTAAAAATATTTATTTCTCCAAAATACATGCCTTTTTAATTTCTTGTTAGAGTTATACAATACATGACATACATACAATGAATAAATTTGAGCAATTTAATAATTTCGAGAGTAATTCAGTGCATATATAACATCTATACATTGAACATAGTATTAAGGATCCTTAATTAGTTCAGTTATTTTACAGTAATATTTGCAACAATTATTGTAAACTATAATTTTTGTTTTAGCAGAAAAATGGTCCAAATAGTAAAAATTATATTAACTTTGTATTCAGTGTCATAAATTATATAACCTTCAAAAACAGCTACATAAATTATTATTTCCATAACCAAAAAACAAACCGAAAAGCTTGAAAAAGCGTTGTAGCCATATGAACTAACGTTTCATATTTATGAATAAAACCTGGGAATGTGCGGTCTGTGAGACCACTAGCGATGGACTTTCGGCTACTGCTATTCTATTTTTAACTCAATAGAAAGGATTGACCTTGTCGCTTCCGGTGTTGTGACCTTCAATACACGTGCACTTTTTCATTTGGTTTCAGGGTATGTTTTTAAAAATAATTCAATTATTTCTTTGAGCGCATTCTCTAAGACGGCAACTCCCTGTTAGTGTCCCAGTGACAAACAAAACATAGCAGATGGCATTAAAATTTAGGCCTCTAAATATCATCCAATTATCTGGTCCTATTATGACGCAGTGCTACAGACGCTTTTAAATGAAGCAGAAAATGATTTTAGTGATAAGGATAATTGTATAGAAGAGTGTTTCGATGAACGTTCGCATTCAGCTGATTCTGATATGCAAGTCAAAATATAATTAATTTTTCTGGTAATAATGTATTTTGTAAAAAGTTTTAAAGTGCATTAATATACCAAGAGAAATAAATATAGAATTTATAGGTTGATTTTTATACTAGTTCTTACTTGTATGTTTAAAGTGTCTTAGAAAACCATTCTATGAAAGACACACAAGCCGATAAAAAAAAAGGACCAATTTTACACATCGTAATTTTTATTTTTCCTATAATTGGTGAATTTTTTATCATATTGTTTTCTATATACCTTTATATACTGGAAAAATAAATTTGATTTAAAATTGTAAAGTTATCTGTTTCTTCAAGGGCATTATTTATTATAACAGGTAATGTGAATAGAAAATGTATGTTCCAATGCAATTACTTTTCTTCAGTGATAAAATATTTTGTAAAATTTCTAAAACATATTAATGTATCAAGAAAAATATCTGCAAAATATATTGGCAGTTTTTTAAACTAATACATACATTAGAAAATTTAAGTTGAGGGTAAATAAAATGTGGTCTCGTAGACCTAAGTTAAGGGTTAATTTTATCAATATTAAAAATTACAGCCTTTATTTTTTTTCTATAAATAAAAATTGATCAATTTAATTGCACTTAAGCATGCTCTAGATTTAAAATTGTAGCATCTAAAATTATTAAAATATATTTCTTTTGTAGCGCATAAACTTCTATTTAATTGCACCTAAGCATGCTCACAATTTAAAATTGTAGCGTCTAAAATTATAAATATATATTTATCTTATAGCGCGTAAACTTCAATGCGTAACAAACTCAAACTTACCATTCAAAACATTCTCCCATATTTACTTCCAGGTTGTACCTAAAAAGTGCGCTTCCACAGTGCAGTCGAAGTTGCACGAGATTATGATGGTTTCGTCTTATCCTATAGAATCAGAGTACACAGCTGTGATAACCACGTGACAGAAACGAACACCAGTGATAACGGAATCCTTGGAGTTCGATCTGCAGATTTTAAATCAGCTTTCTTGCTTGGCATCAGATACGCGCAACTTTTCGATTACGGATTATCCAACGCATTATTTATCTAAATTTAGAGGAAACAAAAATTAAAAATGCGTAGCATGCGAGTATTTCTTTTAATCATTTTTTTAAAAAAATGTTATTCAAAAGAAGTTTAAAAGGCGTTTTTTGATGGATTTTTTCCCCTTAGGACACATTCTCGCATACCAAGCATATTTGTCATTTTGTCAAGTTTATATGTCTTCATATTTGAACATGTTGACTGGCACGTCATTCGCTTGTGACTCACATGATATCTAATTATTGTTTAAAACGTTAAGTGTCTTGCCATTTATTCATGACTGGCACTGTCTTTCCATTCAGGACACGTCAATCATTAATGACTGATGGTAACCCTTTGCACTCGGATAGTGACTCACAATCACCTTCAAAACGGTGCATTATTATGACATTTTATGTGTTTAATTTTGATAGTTAAAAATACCTGCAGTGTAATAAAAGGGTACAAATTAATTCTGGGAAACGAGAAATCAACGGGAAAATTAAATTTAAAGCAATTATATATACATATTTTTTGGAGCAATTAACAATTTCTATTAGCAATAAAGTCTTTGTATTAAGCGCATAATTATGCATCGAATTACTTTTCCGAGTGCAAAGGGTTAAATTTTCTGAACAAAACTTTAACAGTCGCTATTGACTGACGATATGTAAACAATATGACATTATGGCGACAATATGACGATATGACATTATGCAAAAATGCATTCTACTAATAAATGGGCTTAAATATTCTGCATCAAAATATTTGTAATGGTTTCATTAACGTAACATTTGGTTATATCGGCATGTTAAGTGTATTAACCGTATGATTTCTCTTTCTTTTATACAGATAACAGATAGCGAAAGAGAGAAAAATATAATTAGATAAGTGCTCTGAATCATAAGCTTAAATAGGTCAAAATGATCCTTTACAGACACAACCCCTCGTTTCTACATCTAGCAGAAAAATAAAGATATACATCAAATCAGGACTTTAAATGATCTCAAAGTTGTTGGATATATATATATATATATATATATATATATATATATATATATATATAACCAGTTTTGAAATCTAAGGAGATGAGATCCGACTCAGGTGTCTGATCATCAGGTACCAAAAGGTCCGATCAGGTGCCAAAAGTAGGCGCAATATAGCCTACTTTTGGCGCTTGCGAGATTAAAACCAAATTAAATAACCAACCTGTCACTATTTTTAATTTTCAAAAAAAGAATAGTTTGGATATATTAAGTAGCATTTGTTAGTACTTTAGTTATTCCTTGGATTACTAAGATTTAGTTATTACTAACATTCGTTAGCATTATATATATATAAAAGCAGTTTTGAAATCTAAGGGGATGAGATCCGGGTCTGGTGTCTGATCATCAGGTGCCAAAAGGTCCGATCCGGATTCGATCAGGTGCCAAAAGTAGGCGCAGTATAGCCTACTTTTGGCTCTTGCTAGATTAAAATCAAATTAACGAACCAAACTCTCACTATTTTTAATTTTCAAAAAAACAATAGTTTGGTTATACTAAATAGCATTCATTAGTACTTTATTTATTCGTTGGATTAGTAAGATTTAGTTATTCGTTAGATTACTAAGATTTAGTTATTACTAAGATTCATTAGTATTTTATATATATAAAACCAGTTTTGAAATCTCAAGGGATGAGATCTGATATAACGACAAAATTCAAAAATGTCTATTCCCCTTTCCATACAGCATTATTTGAAAATCAGTCCTATATTATTTGAAGGTTGAGATAGCAACTTTTATTTTCCTAAAAGTAAATATCAGACAAAAATTTCAGACACATGAAACAATCCTAAACATATACAATGAAACTGAATAAAATTTCTGTAATGACAGCTGCATAACATAATTTATATCATACTTTTGAATGAATGATATATGATTATGAAATATTGTTTTTCCATGTCTATTCAAATTTACTAAAAAATCACGTGTATTACCACACCATGGTAACATTTATTTAGTCGCAGTGATAACAAAATGTGTTTGTCACATTCAATTCATTCCAACTTCTTATCATAAGAAGATAATTCGGAAATATATCAAAATAAGAATTTGGAGCAAATTTCCAGACTTCTATAATCACAGAGGATTCTCTAAATTGTTCAAAGATCATGAATTTTAAAATGTATTTGATTTTGTAATACGTGGTGATCTTTGCAATCTTGTAACTGTTCTTTCAGTTACAAGATTCTTTTCATAAATTACGCATATTTAATTACAGCAAGGGAAAAAAAGTTTAATTCTTTAATTTTTTTATTTTCGTCTCTTTGGGGAAATGGTAAACAAATTTTGTTAGATCAATTTTATCTCACTTTCATATTTGGCCCATGAACATGCATAAAAATACATCTAAAACCTCAAAATATAAAAAAAAGTAATATAAAAAATATTTCTAAATTCATTTCCCACTTAGGGTAACAAAGAAAATTTTTATTTTAGTTATTTTTCATTAACTAATTATCAAAAATATTATTAAGTATCAATGCTGTATTATTTAGTATTGCTGTATTATTTTGATATCATTAAGTATCAAGAATATAATTAAGTATCAAAAATATTATTAAGTATCAATATCACTTGAAGGTGAAGAATGCTAGTTCAATTCGGGCAAAAGTCAATAAAAAAAATTATTGATTCCCGCACGAATTGAACTTGCATTCTTCACCTTCAAGTGAAAAATACTGAAATCCTTGCAATTTGCCGTTTGAGCAACTTCTTTCTAAGTTCAAACTTCATTACAAAGTAACAAAATGCTATTTAAAGCATTAATTAATTTAATTAAACTCTTTTTAAAGTAAATTAATTATATTTAAACAATGAAGTAATAATAACAAGGTTAGAAAATGTGAACAAGATATATAAATCAATATACATAGGAAGAGTGTGAACTAATAGTGAGATTCGAAAAAAATCATTAAAACATCAAAATAAAGAGAATTATATTATAAACACAAAAGATTCCTAAAATTTAATTTAAAAATCAATTACTCAAAAAAATTTTTCTTCTGAAGATTACTTTATCCACATAATGATAAATAAAATTTCCAAAACTAAAATTTTGATTTTTGAAAAATTAAAAAAATGCAAATATGAATACATAAAGATTATATACATAAAGCAATTGAGTCTGTGTTAAATGAGCTACAAAGAATTAGAGAATCTATTGAAAGGCATATATAAAAATTCTTTCCTATGTGTTAGAATGATCATTTCCTTGTGTTAAGCCAAGATTTTCTAATTATATGCTAGAATGACCTGTTCTTTGTTTCATTCTTATGATTTGCTTTGTTAATTATAAGAATAAGGATTATTTATTTTCTTTATACTTTGATACTACGTATTTATTCTAAAGTTCATTTATTTGCGTAAAGTATATTTAGTCGCCTACAGTTTTCTTATGGATATTTTGATATACATTTTAGGATTTTATTTTGGAAACGATGCTATTAATACCAAATCTGATCTAAAATTATTTATATTGTTTAAAAGAATAAAGATATCCTTAAGATATCAAATTTGATTTTGGCTGTAAGTTTGACTTTGTTCAAAATTTCTCCATATGATAAAAATTATATCACATGGTTTAATGCCATGGATTTAGTTATTCTAAAAATATTTTGTTAACTAAGCATTAGAAATAAATATATTGCGATGACAATAATAATTATAAATCGTAATTTGTAAACGAACTTATTTGTAAAAATTCTGAAAAATGAGCCAAAATTGAAAATCTGAATTCCAGAAATTGTCAAAATTACATAGAATAAAAGAAAAACAATTTGTTCGAGAGAAAGAGTATTTGAGACAATGAATTTGATACACACTTTATGTAACAATATAATCAGTAAACGTGATTCGTTAAAATGATAAAAGGCAATTAAAGGCAAAAGATTTAAGCAATCCTAAGAACAATACATTTATTGCTTTTATCTGTTCGTAAATAATTTCCCGCCAAGATTTCACCGAGATGGAATGGACACAGTTCTCTAAATCCTTTTTGTAGTATCCATGGTAACGTAGATTATCTTAGTGGAAATCTAAATGGCAAAAAGATTTCAAGGGCTCTTTGTGAACTAAATAAACCTAACTGCCGGTGTCCTGGCATAGGGTTAGAGTGTCTTCTCCGTGATCTGGGCGTATCGGATTCGAGTCCCGGTTGTTCTGTGTTCTACCTGTATGAATGTGCCACCTGTAAAAAGGGGTTATGTAAGCGAATGTGTGTGTAATTTTCATTTCAGCTAGAAGTCAGACTTCTGCCCTCTGGGTACTCAGGGGTCTTTACTCTCTGAAGCTATTGCACACCCTTTCTGTGGAAACGCGGACACGGCATCATCATCATCAATGATCCTAACCGTGGTCAGTTTGCAGCTTAGCTTACGTTAGTTGTATCTAAGATTTTTAAAGCAACACTAGGTCTATCTTGGGATGGAATTTGTAATTTTGAGCAGCAATCAGTTGACGACGAGGGCACCTGAGCTGCCGTAACTTCTCCAAGTTCCACACCTCACCAGCGAGATTATTTGTCAAGTTTTACTTTAATGACAGAGGAAGGGCGTTCAACCCTTCACATATAATCTACATATGTGCAAATCTGTTCAGAATCCAGAATTCTTTTTCCTTGAATTAGGCCCCACTCCTAGTTCAGAAAATACACTTTTCTGAAAACTCGACTTCGACTTAATTTCTGTTCATTGAATCTTTCAAATTTCGCTGAATCTCTTGAATATTTTTGTCTCGGAAAAACTAATGAATAGAATTTTAAATAATTCTTTACAATTTATTGGGAATGTTAATATAGTTTCGCATGTAAGCAAGAATTCTTATTTCGTAAAATTATTTCAATTTAATTTGAATGTGTAACAAATAGAAAGCTTGTGATTTGATACAAAAAAAGGAGAAAAAACATGAGTATTAATATTAGAGCGTTGTATATGTTTGCTAAAGGAATTTCTTTT
This sequence comes from Argiope trifasciata, assembly GCA_026543055.1. NCBI lineage: Eukaryota > Metazoa > Arthropoda > Arachnida > Araneae > Araneidae > Argiope > Argiope trifasciata. The sequence goes on along the minus strand of JAPMOQ010037853.1, from coordinate 787,474 downwards.
AATCCTATGACAGGAAGATCATTTTTATATACATTAAATCTTATTTCTCGTGAAGAGGTGAAAATTTCTAGAATTCCTTAATTTAATTCTATGCAAATTAAAAGTAAGAGTAACCTAAAATGCATGAATTTCTATTTTTTAATATATATATATATA
>JAPMOQ010037853.1:755243-782318 GCA_026543055.1 Argiope trifasciata | reverse complement strand
ATTTATTTATCCCCGTATTTTTGTTTGAACACAACACATTAAGGAGTGTTGGCTTTCTATTTGTTCTGTTAAACATTCATTAAAATATTCAAATAATTTGTTGGAAGAAGATATTACAATTTCTCCGAATATGTTGAAGTTGAGTGAATATGAATAGTTTGAATATATGTTTAGGCTTTCTCTGGTTACCTTGCACAATTGGGCAAATTATTTAAGCCAAATTTTAGTTCAGAACTGCTTTCAATTGATGTTTACATTCAATTAATAATTCAATTGATGCTTGATATTTGAGTTAGAACCGTCGAATTATTAGTTATTGAGAAGATGATTATTATTCGCTGTGAGCATGGGGTTTTTATTTAATATCATGCGTCTTTTTTTGAAGACAATGATTCGTAATATATATTATCATGTTATTTTTTGATACGATATATATCATGATATGTTTTGGACACATGTACAGCATCACTTATTTCTATTTCTGATTTTGGTTTCTTTTAGCTAAATTAATGTCAAGTTATAAAGCACTACTAGGGCTATTTGGGAGCGGACCTCTTAATTTTGAAGAGGACGATGACTCGGTCAGATGACGAGGATAACACCTGAAATGGCACCCCCCTCTTCACAACACACCACACCATTGAGAGGACGTTTAGCCTCACCGATTTAACGTGCAATGGACACCCTTGCACCACGGTTCTTCATGTGGAATCGGGTCTTGAACCTGAAACCCTAAAGTTACGAAGTCGATATCTTAACACCAGGCCAACGCGGCTTCGCCTGTTAATGATGTAAGATTGAATTATGTATTTTAATGCACTAGAACAAATATTTCAGGTAAAAAACTTACTATCTGATACCAAACTTCGTTAATCTTACACAGAATATGTATTCTATTATCTTCTTTCTAGAGATAATAGAATACAGATTCTGTTTAAATATGCATGATCGATTTAAAATAAACATAAAAAAATATCGGCATATCGAATAAAGGGAAGAAAAGAGAGCTGCGTTGTGTCTGAATGTTTTCACATTCATGAAAACATTCACAGAACAAAACTCACAGATTTCTCACAGAAAAAACCCGAATGAGTGAAATCGTACTTTTACATTATGAAACTCAGTAGAATATCTGATTACGAATAAATGGATCTTAAATATTTCTTTGGATTTTTACCTAGGTAACAATTCAAACACTGTAAACTGGCAATTAAATTATTATATATTTCTTTATAATTTATTATATTTCAAAGTAACAACTTTAAACATTTACCTAATGAAAGTTAAAAATTTTTAACTATTGCTTTTCAATTTCAATACAGTATATTAAAAAGTGTAATTTTTATTGAGTATATTAGATTATTGAAGAAAACTCAAGAAATACATTATGATTTGAGGTAGTAGAATGTTGGTGAAGTTTTGAAATATTTATGTTATTGTTTATCTATAAAATTTGTTTTGAAATACTTGCATTATTGAATTACACATTCGGGCCAATGTGCCATCGCATTTTAATTTTCTCTACGACATTGTGAAATGTTAAATTTTTCTTGTTATTATTTTAATATATTTAACAAGTGCTTGATAAATATACAACAGTGTGGCACCAATATTGCATAATCATTAAAGTTTTACCACTAGAAGAAGAATGAAATATTTCTAACCTATCGATTCAGATTAAATTTGAAACAATAATCCCTTTTGGAATTCAAAGAAAACGCTGATGAACAGAAATAAATCATTTGGAGGGCCAGAATGATGCATGCCTTACGACTCAAAGTGATAAAGTAGTCTTTATTAAACAAAACAAAATTGTAAGAAAGATTATACTATTATTTATTGACAAAATTTATTAAGGTATCCGACTATGTTAAAAACACTGGTTATCGACCACATTGGTGAATATTTTTAATATTGTTATTTTTTGTAGTTCAGACTTTCCTCTTCCCAAAACAGTCCTTCCTAGGAAAAGGAAGGACTGACCTATCATAAAGAGTCATAACTTTTTTAGCTAAAATTTGTCTTTAACTTCAGTTTTCTCAAAACTTTAATCTTCATGAAAATTCTTCACTGTTAACATGACATCTCAAAAACTAACAGAGGTATTTGCATAAACATTTCAGAGTATGTTTTAAATAATAGGGGCAGTGATATGAAGCAAAAGTTTTAATGTTGGTAAAATAATTTTTCATTTACAGGTATTAGTAGAAAAATTAAATTGCGAATTAATGAAAAAATGCATATATATGTATATTTATATAAATTAATTCTTTACATCACAAAATTCTTTTTAGATATTAGTTCATTTCATTCATCATTATATTCTATAACTTGTGTACAAAGAAAATAGGATGGCTGTATTACACTTTTGCGAGAGTGTGGACTGATTGGTTCAATTTCCTTAAAATTTACTACAAATTTTCCTATTTCTGAAAATATGTTATATTTTCAAATAGTTTTGTTGTATTTATAGTATCATGTATTATAATTTGCAATTTATCTAAAAACCATAGTTTTCAATAGTATTTAAAAAATTCAATTTTTCAAAACTTTTACTTCGAAAGAAGTCTGATATCTTAAAGATATTTTTCTCTTGTTACAACTTTTTTTCGTAATCATTGTTGTCATATTATAGTCAAAGTAGTGTTTCATTTGACCCTAGTCATGTCATATTAGTAAAAAATAAGAAAGTATAAACAAACAAACACCTTGGCAAAAAGAAACCATGTTAGACAGGTACTATTATAAAGAACAATGCCCTAAATACCATAAATGATAGTTTATCAGAACTCTCTTATCTCTCATTTGTTACTAATGAAACTGAAGATAAGATAAATGGTGAAAAAAAGTTAATGGTGTTAACTCAATGAATAATAAAGAAATCTCTAAAGATCTTTTAAAATATTAGATATGGGTTTTTGGTATTTATTTTAAGAATTTTACAAAAACGAAACTTATTTATCAATACTGAAGGGCTCAAACTTAAGAGGAAAAAAATTCGAAATGATATCTACGAATAAATAGAATTTTACCGAATTCTGACTTAAGAGTTGAGTTTACAATATAATGCATCGTTTGTTACAATAAGAAGAGGAAGATTAACTTTTCAAAAACTTCGCAATGAATACATTTTTTTTTTGCCTTCAATATAAGTTTCCTGTTTTATTATCAAGTTTACAGGTATACAATAAAGAACATTAAAAAGGAAAATGTATGTAAAATAAAGGTAAGAGCTTTAATCCACTTTTAAATAATGTATTCAATGAACTTTATTATGTGCTTTGAAAATTTATGCTAAAGAATAAAAAAATCTAATTTAATTTTTAACCAAAAATTTAAAAAAAAAATACAAATCACATTTGTGCATAAAGGAATATTGCAAATTTAAAATACATACACATCAATAGTTCGATTTTTTTTCTATCATTTAGGTACTGAATACTTAATTTCAATAACAATAAAAATTTGATCAAATTTAAAAATTTAATTTCAGAACTTTTATTTTATGGGGTGTAAAAATGAATAATAAATTAATGATTAAAAATTAGTGAAAATAAAGTTAAGTATTTTCTACAGTTTAGAATATAAATAAAAATAGATTTGAGAAAAAAGTTTTTTGTTATATTTATGGAGTTACCATGTTCATATTAGTCCGGATGAAAAGAAGTTGCATCTTTTTTTCACGGATTTTATTCCCAATTGCATGCGTATCATTCAATTTGATTAATAAAACCAAGCTGAAACTGGCTTTATGTAATTCTTAATATTTCAGAGTTAATCATGTTCACATTCGTCATGAGCAAGGAGACAAGATTCTCTGAAATGAATTTAATTCCAATTGTCATAAAAAATCTATGTTTTTTTATGTTAAAAACACTAAATTTAATTTATTACCATCGCGATATTTTTGAAATTCCTTATTCGCTATTGGAATAATTCAAGAAAGTATTTTTTTCAAAGTTTAGAAGTTGCATACATTTGCAAGATGCAAATTGGTCATCAATTCGATATGTCATCGGCGTTTCATCATTGTCACATGTAAGAGTTAATCATGTTCAAATTCATCATGAGTAAATAGACAGGATTCTCGTAAATGTACTTAATCCAAATTATCATAAGAAATCTGAGATTTTTTATGTTAAAACTATGTTCTTGATCTGATTTATTGATACTGAGACTGTTTTAAAATTCCTTGTTTGTTATTGCAATAATTCAAGAAAGGAAATCTTTTCAAAGTTTAGAAGTCACAAATTGGACATCAATTCGACGCCAGTCATCGAAGTTACATCATTGTCACATATCAAATTTAATCTTGTTCATCATGAGTAAATAGACACGATTCTTATAAATGAATTTAATTCAAATTATCATTAAAAGTCTGTCATTTTTATGTAAAAATCCTGTTTTAAATTTATTTCATTACAACTGCGACATTTTTGAAATCCCTTGTGCTCTTTGGAATATTTCAAGAAAGGATTTTTTTTTCAAAGTTTGGAATTCTTAAACTTGAAGATTCATCAACTATTCTTGCCTGAAATTTCAGATGACTTGTCATTTTCTTTGCATTATTTTTTAGAATCGAATTATATTATAATTAATTATATGATCCGAAGTAGCTTATGAAGAGAATTAAAAGAGGGAATGGAGTAAAAACAATTAAATTTTATTATTGGTCATTTATTATACCGATTTTATTACTGATCATCTATTATACTGATTTTATTATTGATCATCTTTAATACTGATTTTATTGTTGATCATCTATTATACTGATTTTATTATTTATCATCTATTCTTGATCATCTATTAAACTGATTTAATTATAGATTATCTATTACTGATCATCTATTATACCGATTTATTATTGATCATCTATTATTCTGATTTTATTATTGATCATTTATTATGCTGATTTTATTATTAATAATCTATTATACTGATTTTATTACTGATAATTTATTATACTGATTTTATTATTGATCATCTTTTATACTGATTTTATTACTGATCATCTATTATACTGATTTTATTACTGATCATCTATTATACTGATTTTATTACCGATCATTAATTCTGGAATATATTGCTCAAAAAAAAAAAAAGAAAAAAAAAAAGAAGTAATATTTACAAAAATTAGAAGAAAAAAAATCAATTCTTCTATTTTTTATCAAGTGTGTCTTTATTTCATTTTAAAATTTTTTATTATTAATTTTCTAATAAAACATATTAAATAACCGTGCTATAATACTATCTCAGTGAAAAGTTGTTTATTCAGTACTTTTGAGTTCATTCTGTTTCAGAGTGCATTTCCATTAAAAGTATTTTAATCCGGAATTGCAACTCTGAAACATCATTTGTTACTTAGCAACGAGATATAAAAGTTATGCAAAAACAATAGCAATAACAAAAACAAGTAAATAAAAGATAAAATTCTTTTCAATTAGTGAGTTTTAAAAAATGGTGAAAGTAGGGAAAACAATAATTTAATGGATAATATTAGGAAGTATTAGAGAATTCTAAAATAATAATTATTAGGGAGTAAGATGCTATTAGCTCTCCTTAATATCATTTTTATCAACGAAGTTTTGCTAATTAATAATATCTAAATATCAATATTTAGATCATAATTTGCAATTGGGTTTCTTAAGCATATTACTGAGTTCTTTCTACATAAACATAAGAATAGTAAAGTAAAATTTTGTTAATTTTTATTACTTTGTTTCTTAAATTAAATAAAAAGTAACAGTTCTTTTCTTAACAACAATTGTATAAATTTTTTAGACTTATGAGTTTTAGTTCTCATGCTGCTTTTTCTGTAAAGTACATTTTTCAAATAAAATAATACAGATTTAAAAAAATTATATTATTTTACCATTTATTGAATATATACTTTTATCGATATTATTACATTATATATTATTAATGTTTAATTTGTATTATTATTATTATAGTGAAATTAATATTATATTTTATTATTTATTGAAAAATTATATTTGAAAAGGAAATGAACTTTAAATAATTTGATTTGATAAATAAATTATATACTTCGTTCAATGAGATATGTTATGAATACTGAGATGAAAAATATTGTGGTAAGTGGCACATCTAAAACTAGATGGAAACTTTTCTTTACGTTCTGCTTATCATGCATCAAATAATTTAAATGGTCATTGGCTCTCTCTATATGCATACACACAGGGGAATCAGCAAGGCCTTTTAAATTCAAAACAGTGTCTCAATCTCTTTAAATTTATCAATATTCAATAAAGTAGCTTGTATCTATACCTATACTATAGTATAGTGATTATTATTTATTGAAAAATGATATTTGAAAATGAAGTGAAATTTAAATAATTTGATTTGATAATAAATTATATTCGTCTTTCAATGAAATATGCTATGAAACCTGAGATGAAAGTTATTGTGGTAAGTGAAGCATCTAAAACTAGATAGAAACATTTATTTACGTCCTGTTTGTCATGCATCATATCATTTAAATTGTCATTGGCTCTCACTATATTTATACACGCAGGAGAATCGACAAAGCCTTTTAACTTCAAAAGATTGTCACTATCTCTTTAAATTTATCAGTGTCCGATAAAGTAGCGTGTACCAATAGCTGCAGTACAGTAATTATACTGAATTAATTCAGACAGATATTAGCGGCTTCATTGGCGAAAAATACACAAAAAAACATTTATTGAATAAAGGAGCATTTCAAAGGATAAAGGAGATCTGCCAAAAAGTTCAATTATAAATATACGCGATTCAAAGTATAGGAAATAATGCAACTGAGTTATCACTAAAGTGGGTGGAAATGCTTGCGACTAAAATCATGGGCTTTAGATGGCATGAAAAGAGGTTATAAATGTATTTTTTCGTATTATCATACAGTTTTTCTGAGCTCAAAAACGGTGAAATGACATCTAAACAATGCATAAAATAAAAAAAAATAACTTTGGAATACAATTTGGTCATTTTTTAGATCTTTAATTCTGACCAGTCTCTTTCATTTATTTATTTGTAATTTCTTTACTTTGTCATTGATAATGGAGCTGTAATTTGTCTCAATAAATTAGTCATAATTTATTGATTAGATTTATTGTTTCTAAGGGTTCAGTAAATAAAAATCTTACACTTAATTCTTAATTCTTTACAAAAATTACTCAGTCTTTAATACTTTAAAAATTGATCATAAAAGCAAATCGAGTATATTTTTTGAATTTGGTTGTAATCAATCAAAAGTATTATAACAACTGGTAATAACGAGTCGGAGTATCATTCATTTTGTAGGTATTTAGAACAAATATTATACGGCTACATTATTTTCCGAAATTTCAATTTAAAAAATTTCAAATCACTCATTTCTTTCAGAACCATACATTTTTCTGAAATTAAATATAAATTATTTAATTCAGCTTCTAAATAGAAGAAATGTATCTTACAAAGTTAATGTGTAAAATAGGTATTTTCATTTTACTATCTATATATTAAAAAAAATTAAGAAAAAAAGTCAATCAACCAGTTCCTCAGCCTGACAATTTTTGTTTCATCTAAAGAATCACTGTCTTTAGAAATGTTTCCAAAAGTCGAATGATCTTTATTTTCGAAAGAAATTTTAAAAATATTATTTCAATGAACTTTCTCTACGGAGGCAATATCATGACAGAATTCTCTAGAGCACCTAGTGCCAATTTCGAATATTTTTTTCAATTCATTCGTAAGCTTCGTAAGCTTTGATATATCATCAATGGTCTCCTGACCCCCACTGTCTTAAAATTTTGAGATATATTTCTTAATAAACCTTTTATTGAGTCTCAGCAATTAGTTCCAATTTTGTAGGCCATGGTGGCCTGGTGGTAAGTTCTCGGCTTCGAAACAGGAATAATATTGTCCATTCTATTATAGTTTAAACATGTAAAAAGTATTGCTTTACTTTAAAGAAGTAACTCATTCCTGTACGGTAACGTTCCAGAGAATTGGCTTAGCATAATGTTGAAATTACGGGACTTCTATTTTATTACACTTTCAAACCAGGCAACAAAATTCTTCTCATAATTAAAAAAAAATTATTATTTTGATAAAAATTAAATTACAAAATAATCAATCTATATTTTATTATTACTTAAAACTTTTCGCCGACATCCAATTGCAATATTATGAAATGTAAGAAAGGTTATATATCTTTATAGGTTATATATTTTTACAGTGTACAAATTGATATTATTCGAATATGTGACTATATTGCTTTCTTATCGTTTTCATTAAATCAACTAGTGCCCGCGGTGGCCTGGAGGTAAGGTCTCAGCTTAGAAACAGAAGGAGAATTTCTGGTTCGTGACTCGATTCCACCGAAAAACTGACGCATGAGGGAGTCTCTTGCCCGTTAAATCTGTCAGGCAAAGCGTCCTCCCATTGGTGTGGTGTGGTGTGGAGAGGAGGTGCCAGTTCAGATGTCGTCCTCGTCATCTGACCATGGTTCAGAATTATGAGATCCGTCCCAAAATATCCCTAGTGTTGCTTTACACCCGGACGTTAATATAACTAAACTAAACTTTGCCAATTTTGTTCTGTAATGTATACATTTAAAATAATCCAAAAAAAGTATAAAAAAGCGAATTCCCCAGCTTTAAACGATTTTCCGTTTTTTTAAATTTTTATAATTTATGAAATCCTCATTAATGATTACCAAATGGATAATCAATTTTTATTTTATTTAAAAATTTAATTTTTTAGATAAATTTTAAATAGCTTGTTTTTCTTTTTCCTATATTTTCCAGAGATACATCAAAATAAAATGCTGACGCTGAATGAAACCTCAAAAACTGAACTGATCATGCCTATCATTTTCGGTAATTTACTTGTATAGCAATTCAGTCATGGCGTTCTATGTTTATAATAGAATAGTTATTCCGTCTTAGAGAGGCCTTTTCCCATTTCAGATTTGTTGCCATGGAATCCGGCGCATGCGCAGTTTTTCTAGAACTTTGATGATTTTCTTTTTTATGTTTAGCTATTCAGAGTTTGCAAAATTTAATTAGTGATATGATATTGAATATCTTTGTGTTTGGGTAAGTTTTCAAGTTCGTCAATAAATGTTATTTGGGTTTAATGGTATCTTTAATTCTTGAGAGTTTGGGAATAGATTTTAGATGTTATATCATAGATAATTATAATCATTGGACCACATAATGTTTCGAATGGCACGATTATATTTATAATTATTTGGTTAAAACTATGGCGCCATAGATATCAACAATAGTAATTTAATTTAATGTTCTATAATGGAATTGCTCAAAATTGTTTGACATTACTGAGTGAATGCTAATTAAATAATGTGGATTCGATTATCGAAAGCAATTATTGGAATTTATATATGTTCAACATAAAAACAAACAAAAATGTGTGAAATAATTTAAATAATTTTTAGTAACTCTTTAATTAAATTTGCTTTTAAACGAATCAAAGAGGTAATAGTCTTGGCGAAGAGGAAGATATTTTTGTCTACTTGAAGAAATATGAATGTGCGAAAAAAAAAAGTCAAAAGTAAACCTGAATTAAAAAGCAATGATTAATATTTTAAATTCCAAAACATCTAGTTGTAAGGTCTCGTTTTCGGAACCGGAAGGTTTCAGGTTCGAGACCCGATTCTCCCGAAGAACTGTCGTGTAAATTGGTCATTTTTAACGCTAACTTTGAAAAACGTCTTCCTACTGGTGAGGAGAGGGGGGGTGCCAGCTCAGGTGTCGTCCTCATCACCTGACCGCGATTCAAAATGACGATGCTCGTTCCAAAATAGCCCTGGTGTTGCTTTATAACGGGACATTAATCCAATCAAACTAAACCTTGAGTACCTAAAAAATCATTTAATCTCTTTGGTATTTTGAGAGATGATATATTGAGCCGAAGAGCGGTTCTCTAAAAAATGTTTCAAAACGAATATAAAGTGTGTTTGATTGCATGTAAAAGTAAAACATAATAAAGAAAGAATAACAAATGCTGGATTGAAGATTAAATTCAATAAATGATAAAAAAGGAAAACATATCCAAACTAACTAACTAAATAATAAAATAGTAAATAAAAAGATACTAAATATCATCTAATTAAGCATCTCCTTTTTTGGAATAAACTGAATACTTATTAAATAATAATTAATTTTAAAAAGAGTGCGACTTTGGGATTTTCCCCCCATTAATCCAAGATTCATTAAAAATTCTTATAAAAATTCTTAAGAAAGAGAAATAGTGTCTCTTGGTAAATAACTAAAACAATTTCCTCCTTATTATGTAGAATCAAAAATGAAAGCTCAAATTTAGTTTAGTTATTAAAATGCATTGTATGATTCTTCAGAATGACCTGAGCTTTCTAATCTCCACATCTTTTGCTATTAACCCTACGGTACGGAATTCTAAGCGTTTTTTTCATTGATTCAGAAATTTATGGCACAAAAATAGCATCGAATTAAATAAAAACACCTTCAAAATTCCAGCAAATCTACTTCCTTCTTTTCATTAGAGATGAAAATATTTTTTATGGCCTTAGAAAATAAATTAGAAATGAAATAGAAAACAGTTATAAAAATGTTCCCCATCCATTAGTTTGCAGAAATTTAGCATTAAAACTAATATTTGAAGAGTTAATTCTTTTGCCTCGAAAGATAAATGGAATTTCTAGTGTAATAAAAAACATCCTTGGGACAAAAACATTCTCTGTTTTTTAAAACTGGTGATATGTTAAAATTAATGATACTTGATGAACGACGTTCATGTTAATCTTTGAAAAGTCCAATATCGTTTTGCCGTCGGTTGACTGATAAAAATGTAAGAGAATATTTCACATTCTACAAATCACCTATCTCGGTAATGTAAACACTCATACTTTTCAGTAAAATGATGAAGTAGCAAGATTTTTCGATATATTTTTATCGTGAAAGATCTTTCTGTACATGATAAAAAAACTGCTCGGCTATCTGTCTTTTTTTTCGTTTATGAAATGTGTTAACGCTTGTTTCAGATTAATTAATTTTCAATTTTATGAAAAAGATTAAGTGCGATTTTTTTATTTCACTTCATTTGCGACCATCAACCGTTAAGTGAAATACTAGATAGTAATAACAGACTACTGTCTAGTTAGCTGCCTGCTATTCCCTGGTAAATAAGATTTTTTTTTGGATAGAGCATTTACCAAAAGTGTTCATGCTGGTAGTTTTTCAATAAATCTTTAGACTAAAAATTAAAATTTCTTTTCCATTTTCTACTACCTACATTTTAACTATCCCTTGCATTTTCTAAAATAAGTTCAAATCTGTATAATTATATCTATCTTTGACAATCATAGACATTTATGTAAGAGTTATTTGCTGCTGTTTGCAAATGAATTATAAAGGGTGTTCTAAAATTAACTCAGGAATTTGTCTCCATAGTGTTGGTAATTCTATTGAAAAAAAAAAGGTTGCCGATTATTTGAAAGTTGATAGTTTAACGATAGAAAAAATGAAGCGTTGCACGTTTGAACAAAGTGTTAACGAAAGATTTGAATTAAATAAAAAAACATACATACAATTTTTTCCTTTTAAATTGTTATATTTTTATTGTATTACACAGAATTATGTACACAGCTGTATTTATATTTATTGTATTATGTACACAGAATTAGGTGATGTATGGAGTAACATAAAGAATAAATGACCTCTATGATTTTTCTGGCATATACGCATTTTTTTTTTGAAATTTTCTATGATCGTTACATAGATGTGTCTGAATTTCATAGATGCATCGTTGAATCTCTCCCTACAACGTACTTACGCTTGGGGGGCTTGTTTCCATATTCTTTTGACTTTAAATAATCCCATAGAAAAAAATCCAATGCCTTAAATCACAAGACCCAGGAGGCCAATTTTCGAACTGTGGGTGCCAGATTTTCATTATTTCTGAAATATTGTCCAATAATGACAACACTTTGTTTTAACTCGCAGCAAACATTTTTTTTCAAGCCGATTGGTATAAAATTATATTAGAAAAAAAATTCGTAACTTTGCTCCTTCTCCCTCCCCCCCCAAAAAAGAATCTGCTTGCTAAATATTTTAAAGTTAAAGATATGCCAATTTATAATTAATCGAATATTAACTTATTATTGAATTTATATTCAGGACGTAATTCATGTAGTTCTTTAAAAAAATTCTTAGTTTAAAAACATTTTTCTCAGTAATAAAGTTTGTTTATTTTTATTTTTCTCATTTTCATGCAAATACAATTATAGCTCTTATATTATTGAACATTAACGTAGAAATTATATTGCATTAGTAAAGTTGCATAATTATTTGCTGAAGTAATTACAGTAGTTAGTACATTTAAACTTGTTTTTATATCAATGAAATTCTTTTACTTTTTATTAATTTTAAAATATATTCTAACTTCTTTAATGATGATTTTAACTTGCTTTAGGATTATTCATGCTGATTGGTTTTATTTGTTTAAGATTAATTTGCATAAATCGAAATTTTTAGGTAATAATAATTTAGTTAATTATATTCAAATTCTTTATAAGGTTATTTTTATTTATTTCATTTCATTTAGCTGATAGTTATTAGAAAACCTACAAGATAGAAATAATAAAATATGATATAAACTTAAAATTTTAATTGAATTAATTGCAAGATGAGCTTTTAAGTTTTTATGGATTCTGAAATGGAAAATGGTTAGTTCATAATAATTTAGTTAATTATATTCAAATTCTTGAAGATTTTTTAAAATTATTTTAGTTAATTATATTTCAAATTATTTTTATTAAGTTCATTTCATTTAAATAGCAGTTAATATAAAACTTACATGATAGAGATAATAAAATATGACATAAGCTTAAAATTTTCCTTAAATTTATTGCAAGATGAGCTTTTAAATTATTAAGGATTCTAAAATAGAAAATGGTTTGAAGAATTTATATTATAAGAGCGTGGAAATTACCTGTCATCAGTATGATTTCAGGACCTACAAATTAGCACCAAATGGAAAGAAAATAATTCAAATGTAAAACATGTGTAAGCAAAAAAATTAACTTTTCGAATTTAAAGTTTACATTCATTGGTCCAAAACGCCGAAATTATAATCTTTAAAATCTACACAGAAAATATGAAATTGAACTTCGCTCGAAGTATTTATTTGAAATGTAAGCAGATCACAAAAGTGATTCTGTGTATCATTTTTTCTAACGACAGATGATTAGAAAACTGACCTTGATGACTATTTACGAGAAATAACCTTGAGAAAGGAAATCGCAAAGAATAGTTATCTAAAGAATGCAACGGAAAATGATATTCTTCTGCAGTACTTAATACGAATTCAATGTAATCGAATATTTCAACTGAGTGCAAAGTGGAATCAACTCAAGAGTAATTTTCAGCACAATCATATCTCGTTTAACAACTTAGCAAGTTAGTAAAAAAAATACAGCCGAATATAAAATCTTGGAATGCATTAATGGGTCATTTGGAATCATAGTCACACATCTGTAATCATAGGGTTTCTGGTTCGAGGCTCGTAAGAACGTCGTGTGAGCTGATTTGGTGCATGCTAAATACGTTGCGGCGAAGTGTACTCCCTCTGATAATGTATGAACTCAGAAGTTTGAAGAAGAGAATACCAGTTTCGGTTCCTTCCTCGTCATCTGACCACGGTTCAAAATTACAATGTACGCCTCAAAATAGCCTGAAGTGTTGCTTTAAAATGAGACATTAAAGTAACTAAAATAAACTGACATACTGTGTGGAAAAGCTGTCATATTTTGTGTAAAAATGGGCATATAAACTGTAGAAGAATCACCACATTTTTACAACCATTACATTTATATTATTTTATTCAATAATAATGTGCCGAATAATATTTGTTGTGGTGATGATGGTTGATATGACAATGTCGGTCAGTGACAGAATAGATTAGAGAGAGAAAAAAAAAACTTTTCAAACAGATACTGTCTCAATTAACATGTTGCGTCTATATATGAGCGTATAAATTATAAAAGGATACAACTTTTTTTCAAGCATATACTGCCTTCATAAATATATTGCGTCTAAATGCGAGTGTATAAAGTTTAGAAGGATTAAAACTTTTTTTCATGCATATACTGTTTTCATTAATACATTGCTAGCGTATAAATTATGGAAGAATAAAACATTTTTTTCAAGCATATCCTTCTTCTTCTTGCATACATCCGACCACCCCGCAACCACTGAACGTAGCAATATCGACAGGATTTGTTGTTGTCGACTGCTGATCAAGAATATCCTGTCTCGAATGTTGCATCTAAATACGAGCATATAAATAATATAAGCATTAAAACACGTCCAGTAGGAGCCGAGATGCAACTGATTGGTCTAGAAGATTATATTCCCGCCTCCTGGGAACTATAAAAGGCCGACATTTTCATGCTGTAAGTCATGGTGAAATGTAGTCGGAGTCGTCAACAAGTAACTAATCTTCGAGAGGACAGCGAAGCTACTGTGGAGTGCCAGCATTGTGTGAAGCTATGGTTGACCTAAGCTATGAGCCACGAGTCCTGTTTACTGTGAAGATATCGTTGAGTCGTGTGTGGTAGCCAGTTATGTGAAGTAGTGAGTCGGCAGCTAAAGCGAGAAGAGGCATAGGAGTGTTTCAACCGTCTAGAAAGACCGCAGAGTGAAGCCCCAAAGATTCCTACTAAATTCTGTCTGCCCGCAATATTTGTCTAAAAAAACCAGTGAATTTATACACTTTCTTCCTCTTGTATACAGCCGACCGCTCCGCCACCACCAAACGTAGCGGTATCGGCAAGAATTGTTGTGGTTGACTGCTGAATAAGTGTTGTCCAACCTTACAGGAACAGAACAGTCAAACTAACATTCCTGTTCTGGGTAGTAAATAGCTGTCTTTCTCTCCATCTGCGCACTCTCGAACAGTTGGAATGAAATTATCAATCATTAACATCATATCCTTCAGGGTTTTGAGATGACCTGCTACAAACAGTACTGTACTTCAATCATTATTGACAACCTTCTGGTCCTTCCTTAACTCTGAGATTTCCATACATTCCATTAAATAGTGGTAAATCGTAAAAATTTCTCCCCAAATGTTTATTTTTCTGCGTTCTCCCAAATCTTTGGAAATATGCAGGGAACCTCCCATGTCCAGATATTATTTGGATTATTAGTGGATGGTATCCTCTTATTTTAATTTCCGGATTAAGAATAAAGACGAAAGTTACTTTTCCTCTTTTGGACATATACCATCTGTTAAACCATTGTAGCTTTAGTTTTTCTCTCAATTCCCTTTTAAAAATGAATTTTTACACTATTTGGGTATTGTAAAAATCTCATTTTACCCAGAAAAAGAAGTATTGTGACAAGTTTTCTTGGTATTAGAACAACGTTTATTAACGAAGCTATGTCAAAAATAGTTGTACTTTACTATCACGTAGTACTAGCATTTCAATAGTAATTAACTTATCAAACCGATATTAAAAAATTTTAGTTCAATTTATAATGTTCTAATTGAAGCTTCACAATAATTCGTTTTGTTTTATGAACAATTATGTACTGAAATAAAAATGGTAAACATGGTTGGAAAATATAAATATGAAAGAAATTCGTAAAATCTGCAGACAAATTTTGAATACTCTCAGCTTTTGATTTGTGCTCTTTTTATATTATACCATATCAAAAAAAGGACTATATCTGACAGTTACAGCAGGGCAATGAAAAATAATAAATAAAATAAAAAACAAACAAACTACTATCCAAAATAGTTGATGACAATTTGCTATCTGTCCTTGAAACTGCAGAGAAGTTCAATTTTAGAGATGGACATTTCTTCACATTATATGAACATGTTTCTCTTCTTGTTTGCCTAATAGGCCTCAAATTCGAGATTATGAAAAATGTTAGAGAGAATAGAAAGGGAAAATGGCCGTAAGACAAGAAATCTTGTCAATGGTGGTTCGTGAAATAACACTTAGATAATTTGACACTAAAAATGGAGCTGATGCGTTTATTGGAATTATAATAGCATTTCATCATCCAAGAATTTGGGAATTCGACTCAAAAACCCATACTATATGTAATTTCAAAATGACCACTCATAGAATGAGAAATCCAATTGGGTAGCCCAATGTCAATAACTTTAAATTCTGAAATAATTCTTTAAAACTATAATTTAGGATTTAGCATTGAATAATTTCATTTCATACAAAACAAACATTGAATGAATACTTCCATTCATGCAAAACAAAGATTGAAAACATTGAGAGAAAAGCAAGCACGAACTATTTAAGTAGTGAATTTGATGATTGTCCTATATATATAATACATCGTGTAACAAAGCAAATGAATAAAGTTTTGCAACTTTCTTTGAATTTCCTATTTTCCTTGAAATAAGTCCAATCATGACAGTGAAAGAGAATCGGATAACTCAATAGAGTACAATCCCCTTGAAACAATTGATGAAAACCCATTTTCTCCGCAACCTTCTATAGATTCCACCACAGTCCATAAAACTGTTTTTAAACAAAGTCTCCAAGAATGTCAAGAAAAAGAGATTGATCTGAAAAAATTCCATTGTGAATCTTCAAACACACCAATTCATAATAAATACCTAAAGAAACATTGAATCAAAAGATTACAATGATTTTTCCTACACTTGTTTTCTTATTTATTAAAACATTACTATAAAACAAGTGTTATTTTTTGTACTTGTTTTATTGTCCCAAGAGTTACATTTTAACTTGTTAAATTTCATTGGTATTTTAATCTTTTAACGTTTCTTTAAAAAAAAACCTTCTTTCCGGGATATAATTTGCATTTTTAAAACCACTGATACTATTGATTATTGTTTGTCTTTCATTTTATGTTGAGAATTTTAAACTCTGCGACTGAATTGTACATGACGTTTT
Source organism: Argiope trifasciata (assembly GCA_026543055.1). Taxonomy (NCBI): domain Eukaryota; kingdom Metazoa; phylum Arthropoda; class Arachnida; order Araneae; family Araneidae; genus Argiope; species Argiope trifasciata. The sequence goes on along the minus strand of JAPMOQ010037853.1, from coordinate 765,400 downwards.
TTAACACCATTTACTTGGCGCAGTATAGTCATATTTGGCTCTTGCGCCATTAAATCACAAAATCCAATCCAATTCAATCCTATTTTCCTTGTTGTATCATTAGTATAACATAGAATTAAAAAAAAAGAAATTGTTAATTTTTTTTAATGTTGTAAAGTATGGGTTAAATAAAATAAAATGTAAGTAAGCAATATATATTATATGGAATATTAATTATATATATGGAATATTATATGTATGAAATATTAATTAACTGCAGTAATAGAAAATAGGTAATTAATAATTTATATTATTAATTATTTATTTCACTGGTTATACTTGAGTGGTCTTATAAAATAGTAATTTTTATGCTATGTTTATTTAAATTAAAATTAACTATTTTTTCATTATTATAAATATTAAAGGTTTTCATTTATAAACAAAGAATGCCTTGGCTAACAATTGCATTTCATTTTTGAAGAACTTTATTAATTAAAAAACTCTTTTTTTAATCCTGCTTCTTGATACAGGGGTAGCGTGTCTGCTCCATGATCTGGGCGTCCCTGGTTCGAGTCCCGGTTTCGACATGGCTCTTTTTCTCTGTTCTAACTGTGAGTAGTGTGAATGTGTCCCCCTGAAAAAAGGGCCGTGCAAGCGAATGCGAAGCATGAAGTAGTCAAGTCCTCTTGGGCCTAGCTGCGCTGCTGAAAAACAAGGGAAGCTCATTTCGGCTTAAATCACTGACGGCTTTCTGTAAGAGGGGTTGGTAAAGTGTCATAAGTCACAAAAACCTTTTTGATCAGTTCTTTTCATCCACTTGTATACCAAAAAATATCATTAAATAATTTTTTCCAAAAAGTAGTCAAAATTGAACAAAAATAAGTCACAAAAGAAATGAAAAATTAAATAGAACAAAACAATCAAAAAGTACCCAAACTAACCCATGTGATTATTCACGCATAAAACTTTATTGTGAGTAGGGAATTGATATCTGACGTCATTCTTCATAACTAATTTTATTTATAGCGAGTTTAAAATGAAAAGAAGTATTTTAATGAAATAGATCAGAATTATAATCTTAGCAAGTGTTTAGATAAGAGGAGAAAAGTTGGGATGATTTATGCACGCTCTCTAATCCTGATGCTCTTTAAATATCATACTTCAAACATCTTCTGAGAATTATCTCTGATTTTCAAAACGCATGCGAGATTCACAATCCAATCACATCTTAAATCCAAGTTTACAATCTTCCACTAATTTTTTTTCCTGATAAAAGTCAAGTGCTTTTGAAATTCTGTCATAAAAGTCAAAGAATTTCTATGAATTGCTCAGCAAAGAGGATTGATTGCGCTGCAACTTATTATTCAGTCGAGCCGCATAGATGTAAAGCCATTACCACTACAGACCATCCTTTGATTAATCTTTCTTCAATCAGTAGACGATCTGCTGCTATTACATATGCAGAAGGTTAAGGTTGTTGTTAGCACTTCTCTTATATAACTCAAAATATAAACAAAAGTGCTCATCAATGGTTTGCCGAAGCTATATTTGGGAAACTGACCATGAATTTATGAGATAAAGACTGCAACACTACGCTCTGCGCGGAAAGTTTACAATCTTTTATCTCGTTTTAATGAATATCGTTTTTGACAATATTTTTACGCAGTTAAAGTCGATAAATATACTAGATAATTCAAAAATTCGTTATTATTTGAGAATTAAAAAATTTAAGAAATAACGTTGCTAAAAATGGTAAAAATGCTTGAAATGGTGATGATGTCGTGTCCGTGTTTTCTCGGAAGGGGGTGCAGTAGCTTCTGAGGGTAAAGGCCGCTGAGCACCCAGAGGACAGAGGTCTGATTTCTGATAGTGGTGATGGTGGGTCTAATGCCACTTGGCCATACCAAGCTCAAATGAGCGGAGCTCTTACGAATTAAGTGCGCGCCTTTGTGTGCGACTTTCGTTGTTAACGATCTCAGTTAAGGTGAAAATACGATTTTTATTGAACACACACGACACAACCCTTTTTAGGGAGCGATCGAACTCATTCATACACTCATTCATCCATCTGCAGATCAGAATTTAGATCCAAATCAGAGACCGATGCATCCCTGGTTCAGTACTACCAGAAGTATAATTTGTTATGGGAACTTGGAGGACTTTAGTGTCACGACGTGTCCTTACTACCATTAGCCAACAAGGCGGTCTTAAACCGAGACGAGGGCGGTTGCGAGGTTGGAGTTCTATCAACAGGGCTACTGTGGCCCCGACTGACTTCTAGCTCAAATGAAGGTGACACACACATTCGCTTGCACAACCATTTTTTACACGGGGGCACATTCATACATCTCACAGATAGAACACAGAACAACCATGCCCGAAACGGGACTCGAACCCGGAATACCCAGATCACGGGGAAGACATGCTACCCCTATGCCAGGAAACCTGCTTTTATAAAATTAAAGTCGATGGTGATTCAAAAATTCGTTAATATTTGAAAACTCAATAAATTTAGAAATAATGTTGGTAGAGTGGTAAAAATTGCCACACATGCTTGAAATGGTATGAGAATATATTGAAATAAGGAAAAAATGGCCAATAAATGCTACTTTGTGTGATATCAAAAGCGATAATTAGCATAACAACTGATTTTTAGCAAAGATTATGTTTTTTTATGGCAAATGCTTTGACATTCAGTTACAAATACCCTTAGCCGAGGGATAATATTATGAAAAGCTCTATAGAGGATATTTATAGCTACAGTGAGAAATGACAGTCTTCAGAAATCGAATTCACTTATCAGGGCCATACGTACAAGACGAAATATAGCTAATATTTGCACCCTGTATACGAGGAAAAGATAAGTCATGAAACAATCCCTTTTTATTATCATGTGAGAACATTATATTGTTTTCGCATGAGGTGTTTGCAGATTCAAAATGTAAAGGCAACAAATTGTTGAAGCTTCAAAATACCCAGACAATAAATTATCCATTTTTATTTCCGAGTCAGTTTACCCAGTATAGCTCATGAAATATCTGTCGTCTGCTAATGTAGTTCTATTTTGAAGTAGGCTTTCACAGTATAGTTTTTCCATTACCTATCGTCAACTAACATAGTTTTATTTTGGAGTCGGCTTTCACAGTATAGCTTTCCTGTCATCTATCTTCTGCTGTTGTAATATTTCCTTCCTTTTTTTTGTAAATTTTCCTTCCTGTTGTAATATTTCCTTTTTTTCCACAGTGTGATTGCCTAACTTGCAAAACGTTTAAAATAAATCAAACAAGTTTAAATATTGTTTCCTTAATTAATAAAGGTTCTTGCTTTAGGAATAATTTCAATTAATTAAAATATAATGTGGTAGGTTGTCCTACTTGGCAATTTATTACCAATAAAGTTATAACTTGATTTCCAAATTTTATATATATATATATATATATATATATATATATATATATATATATATATACACACACACACACATATATATGTGTGTGTGTGTGTTATATAAAGAGAGGATGAGAGAGAGAGAAAGATAGAAATCGATAGAGAAGTCTTGCGATTGTTTCAAACCAGTTTAAACTAGTTAATGGCTCAAATTAATTAAGAAAAATAATGACTTAAAATAATAATGTTTTCACATGATAACTTGAAATTTGCGAAAGTAGATTACATTTATTGTTATTATTTTACTTGAACGATAAACTTGGATTTTACTTTTCCATTAATTAGTCTTTTAACATTAATAATTTGTCTAAAAATTATTTTTGTGTCATAAGAAAAAAAATGATGAGTCTAAGAATGATTTAATTTAAAATTTTCTATTTTCGCTATTGTTATAATGATGACATCTATACTTATAATAAAGCCCAATGTGTGTGTGTGTATGTGTGCGTGTGTGTGTGTTGGCGCTCTACAGGCCAGGCCGTTGGACCTACAGCTACCAAATTTGGTACATGTATACCTTGGACGTCCGGAATGTGCACCTCGGAGCCCTTTTTTCGAATTTTTAATTAGAATTTGAATTAATTAAAATTTAAGCGAAATTTCGACGTTTTTCCGCTATAACTTCCGAAAATATGATCGCATAAACATGATTTTTACATCAATTTAAAGATGAAAAAATTAGCCTTCTAATGGTATCAGTGTTTTAATGTATAACTTAAACTTCTATTTTTAACGAATTTTTAAAGAAATAGTTTAACGTTTTTTTTATCACGTGACTGGATAAAAATAAAAGAAATCAATGACGGAAGTTCAAAATAAAAACTATCATCGTAAATCAAATCTAAAGGAATACAACTTTTAGCACGTGACTGGATAAAATAAAAGAAAAATAAAATGTGATATTTTCTTTAAAAAATAAATGCAAAGCAAAGGTTTCTACAATCGTTTGCAATATCTATATCATTAACTCAATAAATCTTCTTTATTTACGGTAAACCTGATTGAATTTAGACCGGATATGCATTGAAATTCAGACTTATTGGCATATTTATGTAATCGTTTGCAATATCTGTATCATTAAATCAATACTTTTTCCCTTTCTCGCTTTCTTTAAAAAAATATTTAATGTTTTGGCAACATCAACGAAAAAAACATTTTTAATATTTTGGAAGCATAACTGATAGTTGAAACTGACTGATTTATAAAATTAAAGAATATTATTAGGAAAAGATGTACTTTTAGAACTTTCCGTCCATCATCTTAAAGAAAATATTAATTTCAGGCCAATCAATGCCCGGAATTACTTCAAGGCTAATGAATATGTGATTTAATTGAAAATTTTAGAACGCTTTACTCATGGCGAACCGGCTGGTCGCCAAAGGCGGCTAGTTTTAAATAAATTCTAACTCAAGTTGATTATATTCGTCCTGAGCTTAATGCGATTACAGTAATTGATATAAAATCTACGCCATTCCACTTACATATGAGAATTTGGAGTTGTTATTAAAAGATAGGGCTTCGAATAAAACAAATGTTTTTTTTTCCCCTCTGAGAAAGCTTTTTTAAAAATATACAGTGAAGAGTGATGATAATTTTAGCTGACTTTTATAGTTATAGTAAAGTAATAGGGATAATTAATAATTGAATTAAGGGTGGTCTGTAAATGTGTTTGAGTTACTGCACATGAAAGAAAACAATTCTTAGATCTGAATTATTCTATTTTATAATTATTTTTTCTTTTCTTGAAGAAAAGTCTGTTATGTATAAACTTCATTCATATATCGAACTTTTCATAGAAAACCTATTTATATTTGATTGACCAGTGGCCGAATAAGTGGTCAGTAAGGGAACCAGTGATGGCCAGCTCCAAGCCATATAATATATATGGCCAAGGGTTGTTGTAACTTCTCATGAGTTGGGATAAACAGCAAAACATTGTGTAAGGAATTGTATCCAATTCAATCTACGCCAAAAACAGTCGCCAATGCAGAGACCAGTCAGAATTGTAAAGATGCGATATTGAGAGTTAGATATCCAGCCTCTTTTCCTGCCGTTTCAAATGGGAAGCGTATTATCGTTACGTTGTAAAGTTCCCCTGTCCCATTCACGATTAACGGCACTTTCAGACAGCTGCTCACATTAATTTGCAAATAATGCAATCAATAAAAATTTTGACAACTTTTGACAATTACAAGTGCAGTTTTATTTTGACACACACACACACACAAATATATATATATTCCAAGATTTATATAATACAGAGATTTGTAGATATACAGATATATGTATATTTTATATATATAGATATACAGATATATGTATATTTTATTGTTTAAACCGAATGACTCAATAATTTTCACTATTTTTATACCAGGATGTACAAAAATAATGTAAAATTCAGAGATCAAATGTAATATACGATGATGAAAAGTGTGATGTATTTTTATTCTATTATAGGTGGACATAATGAATATTTAAATCTGTCAAAGGCACTGAGTGAAATCATTTCAATGCCGTGACTATCAAAACTATTAATGGTTTGAAATAAAAACTCACCTAGTCTATTTAATAATCTTACGATTGTGCAAATTCTCTATCCATGCATATATACATTTCTTTATATTCAATTAGCATAAGAACATTGCACTATCAGGCAAGAATAGTGCTAAGAAGTGGCGTGAAAGAAAAAAAAAGATCTTTTTCCCGTATGAGAGCTGATGATCTTACGTAAACACTGATTGCGCTGATTGTTGACAGTAGCCGGTTCTGGAAATTTATCTGTTGTTTGTCTGGAAGTTTCGGGATGTTCTGCTAAGAAATGTTCGAGGAGATAAGTAAGGAAGTAATTAGGTGATACTGAACACGTTTTTTTCTTTCTATCTTTATCTTTTTTTCTATATTATATACGATTATTTTAGGATATTCTTATCTTAATAGAGATATAGTTTTCCTAAAAGTTTCCGATTTTGGTTATAAATTATTAGAATTATGCTGTTGTTTAGTAGTAATATTTTAACGCACAAACATAAAACATACTTTTATTTATTGTTGCCAGAAAAGTCTGTTATTCAGAAATATCTTCATGGAAACGAAAATGAAAAACTTCTTAATTGATTATTTGTATGCATTAAATTAATTGCATAAATTACAAGTGAAAACAGAGTTTTGATTAAAAAAGATGCGTTTACTATGCAAAAATGTCATTTATTTAAATTGAAGAACCAAATTTTCATTAAAATGAATGTAATTTTGAAATGTTAAGAATAATCAACATTAATATCATGCACTTACGAGTTAATTAGAATTCATGCAACAAGAACTTTTTTTATTAATTCGAACTACAATATTAGCATTTTGAAAATTCTTCTTGTGTACAAACGACCATCCCGCTGTCACTGAACTATATAGAATCGACAGGAATTATTTAGGCTGACTGCTATCTTTGTTATAATCACTGACGAATTTTCCTGTTAGGCCTTCAACCACAAGGTGGTCTTCTTTAGCAAACTACTTGTTTGGACCTTCTGCTTCTTTTTCCCCTACGTATGCCGTTCTACTTTAAGAAAAGCAAGCTACCACTTCTAGAAAATTTCCTCAAAATTCTCTATACTCCTTTAAATATATTTAATACCAAAAGAAAAGAAAATACTTTTAAATTTTTAAAAAGTTGTTCCCCCCAAAAAACCCCTCATGTCAATATAAAACAGCTCTTAAATTATTATTTTAAACTTTTAAATCCTGAGACTTCTATGCATTCCTTTAAATAATTATAAGCTGTTTCAGTTCCTCCACAGATAAATTTATTTTGCAGTATTCTTCCAAGCCATTGGAAGTACTCGAGAAATCTTCCATTTCCTGATGCAATTTGGATTATTAGCGGATGGTATTTTCTTATTCTTATTTCCGTTTACGAATAAGTTATCAGTTAGTCTTTCTTTTTTAGGTATGTGTTTTTTATGGCACTTGAGAATTGGACAATCCCGCTGTTACGAAGACAGAGATTTAAGCCGATGGGCTGCATCTCTTACTTTAGTAGCGTCAACTAGGGCCAAGACTACGATTTTGCCACTTACGCATCATTCATTCGCTTGCACTATCCCTTTCTACTTTTAGATATTGTTAATTAATTTAAAGATTCGTTTATAAATTGCTTTTTTGTATGGCTTTTGTCATAGACCAAGCCATTTAACTAAGTTAGATAATTTAAGCCGAAGTTTTTACTCTTCTTGTGTTTCAGTAGCGCCATCTAGGGCCACGAGTGCGACTTAGCTACTCGCACTTCATATTGATTTACACAGTCCCTCTTTCCAGGTTGTACATTGACACGTTTCACAGATAGATCAGAGGAAGAACAACCATGTCCGAGCCGGAACTCGAACCCAGAATTGCCAGATCATGGAGAAGACGCGGTACCTTTATGGCAGGACACCGGCGTTTGGAACATGTGCCGTTAAACCCCAACAGTTATTCCTCCTCTTAATTCCCTTTTTGAGAAATTATTTGAAAGTCTTCATTAGTTTTCGGAATTTAAATCAATTTTGCTATATTCCATTGATTAAGGAATGTATTTGATTTTAAGCACTCGTTATATACTTCAAAATTATTGTTTGATTATTTATTTTAATTCACACAAACACCTCCATTGGTATGTTTTCTAATCCATGTATTTTCTTTTCAACCATTTTATTAATCGTTCTTATTTCATTTTTCTTTATGTTTTATACTCTATTTAAATTTAGTTATTATTTTATTGCTAGCAGCATTCCTCCTTGGTGAGGTATCCCAAAATAGTTTCATCAGTTTCTTTTGTATTTTTAGTTTTTATTCCATCAAGCTTCCTGATGCCATGCGATATTGTTTTCATTTTCATTTTATTTGATCCCAGTTTATGTAGGTTAAAGTAATTATAAGGGTTCAATTTTATTATTTCGTTACATGACTTTACAAATCCCTGACAACTTTTCTTTATCAAATTTCTTTTGTATAAGGAATCCTTTTTTAATCAACTTGTCTTTTATTTGCTTTCTTTTCTTCAGTATTTAAATCAGCGTTGGCATCTATGCCGCAAGGCACATGCTAGTTTTAGCTTTTCCTGCTCAGCGTCCCTCTAGAGAATCCTGAGACGGTGCATTTCTTTACTGATTGATCTCAAAATTGTTATTTTGATAATTACGTGAAATCATTGATTCATGATTCCAAACTTCTTGTAATATCTTTTTTATCCATTGCAAGACAAAAATCTTTTAACCCTTTCTTTTATATTTATATATCTTTTAATCACTTGAGAGCTAATTTGTTGAATTTTCCTCTTGTTTAGTTAAAAACTTTCCACATAAAATATGTTTCTACAATATTAATTCAAAAATCAAAATATCCATGGTAACTCAGTGTACTTTTGATTACTTTACACCTCGTTGCTCTATTATGCGGGTTTTTAGTTGATAGGGTAATTAAAGTCCTATTAGATAGAGCAATGGTCTACAATCCAGCAGATGTAAGTGTTTGAAAAGACTTTGCATGATTATTATTTCAAATAACTAGATTTTGATAAAAATGAACGCTATAGAAGAACCTGCCTCATCCTTCAGTCTATGGTTGAAAATTTCATTTCTTCGCAGAGACTATAAATTTTTTTAGTGATCTCAATTCTCCGACAGTTATAGCATTTAAGACTCTCAGCAAATTCGCTAAATCCGTAAGATCCGAAGCCACATTGTAGCATTGATTTATCTTTAATTATTTGGAGCACTTGTGGGGCAAACTTAATAGATAGAACCCAGTAAGCTTAACTGCCCATTTCCTTTTTTTCTATATAGAATCAGAATGTTCTCTACAATATTATTACTTCCAATTGAATATCCTTTCTGGGCATTCAATTATTTCTATACCATATATATAATGATTTGTGATGCAATAATCTGTAGTGTGGCAGCTTTTCACACATATTACAGATTAGTATTTCTGTTATTTGTATCTTTTAACTTAGACCGTTACTAGTGTTTATATCTGAATCAGATCTAAATTTTTCTAATGCCGGTTTCAGATCGGTAATTTTAATTTCATTTTTCTTGCGCTGATATTCATCTACAAGGTTCTTTTCCCTTTAATTGGTCAATCTATTGTATCTATTAATAGTCTACCCATCATAGAGAACAAATGATTTACTTTAACTTTTAGTATTAGTGTTCATTTTGTTTAAAAATCTTTGTCATAAAAGTTTCTTATTTTTGTGTATTTGATTGCTTTCTCCCTCCCATTCCAGACACAAGAGGTTTTTCGCCGGCTCGGAACCTTCTAAGAAACTTCATAGAACTTTTTGCTTTCTATTATACCATCATGATTTTGCTTTTTTTTTAATCAACAGTTAATTATCTATTATAACAAACTAGAAATTTATTTTGAACACATCAAAAATCAGGCAAAAACGTTAAAAATGAGCTTCTCATCTCTTCAGTCACCTTTATATTCCTTTTTCATTTTATGGTATTCATTTTCATTCACATTTTTTGCCTTCTTAATATTTGCAAACTCATCGTTCATTTTTTCCTCTTTGTCCTTGTTAGACATTCATGACCTTTTATTTTTAGGGATATTTCCCCCCATTTATTTCCCTTTTTCGTTTTGTAGCAATTTCTACGTTGCTCTCAGTTTGCTTTGGTGATTTAGCCTTTAACTGGAGAGATGAAACTTTAGGACTTAACAGGAGAGATACGGTCCACGAGTCTCAATAT
>JAPMOQ010037853.1:740183-750243 GCA_026543055.1 Argiope trifasciata | reverse complement strand
GAGCAAATTTATCTGATGATCATTTGCAGTCATTGCTTATGATTGGTGTAACAAATTTTGATCCCAACTATAAAGACATTCTTCAACAACAACAAAAAAAAAGTTTCATCATTCGCATTAGAAGTTGCATGAAAATATTTCAATTTATATAAAATAATTATATAATTATACTTTGTTTGTTTAGTATTTTGTATTTTCAAGTTACAATAAAAAAAGTATTAATTAATAGTATTTAATACTACTTTACTCATAATGATATTTTTCAATTTGTATATACATGTGGCCTGTATAACATGGATCTAATTTCGATCCGGCCCGTGCTGCGAAAAGTTTGGACACCTCTGTCCTAGAGTGTAAGTCAGTCATCTCAGGGCTTGGCGACTAAATAGAAATTACGGAAAAATTTCAATTAATGAATGAATATTTGAAAAAAATGCATTAACATCAAGTGTTATCCATTACAAGTTTTAAGAAATGTATTTAAACTTGAGAGGATGAATAAAAAGTATTTCATTAGCAGTTGAAAATTTGAACAAGATGTATATATATATATATAAGGAGAGTGTGAACTAAGAGTAGGAATTGAGTAACAACTAACTTCACAAACATAAAAAAAATCCTGATAATTTACCATTCTCGGTTTGTCTACTGAGAAATGGTTAGCATAAGACACATATTTGTACAGTTAAACATCACAAATGATTTGAATCATTTATTTAAAAAGTTGTATGAGGATAATTGAGTTAGTTTTACACTCTGAATGCTAATTAAATTCATTTATTTTATATCTTTGGAAGTCCAAATGATGTCTGAAGCGCATTTCATTATTTTTATGGCCTTCTTTCATATCATATATAATTTTTCAGCTTTATTTTGTTTATATATAAATAATTGCAAATAAATTTTATAATTTTTTACTACAATTTATTATATACTGAAGATAAATGATGTTCTTTGATGCTGCTTTATGTTGAGCGAAATAGTAGTGAAAGAAGTATAGTAGTAATAGAATGAATAGTAGAATAATATTGCATCAGAAATGGTTTATATTAAGATATAAAAAGGTAATCTGCAATCATAAATGGTTACTAACTGATAAGGATAATTATTAATAATGAACAGTTTTAAAAAATTTTTTTAATGAAATAAACTGAAAATTTCTCAGTAATATGTAATTAATATTTTTCCCTTTGACATTGCTTTTAAGTTGTTTTCCAAAGCAACAATTTAAGATCAATAACTATAAATTTTATAAATTATACAAATGATATAAATTGTATTTTAATTGTATGAAGATTTCAATCAGCATATGCTTTATGCTGCTTGAGGAGATTTTGAATAATAGAGAAAAATTAAGCTGTTTTAGAATAAAAAAAGAAACAGTTTACATAATGAAAATATCAATTTGGAAATAATTTTCATTAGAAACAGCAGAAAATTACTGATTGATAGGAGAATTAATTAGTGGTTGTTTTCTACATTATAGTGAAAAACAGAGAAAAACACTACAGCAAGTATAAGCTTCATTGATATATGCAAATTATATAATACTATTTTTTATGACATCAAGCTACAATAACTATTAAATTTTATTAAAGTATGCAAATTATATAAAATTATTTTTCTGCCAACAAACTACAATAACTGTTAAATTTTATTAAATTATTTAAATTATGTAAAAAAGGATTTTTATTTGCATTCAGTTTTCTATCGAAATACTACTTTGTGCTGATTGTAGAATTCTCGAATTATGGGAAAAAATTAAGCTGTTTTCTAGTAAATAAAAAATTATTTAAATAAATATCAATTTTGAAATAATTTTCATTATAAACAACAGAAAATTATTGAATCACATGAGAATTAAGGAGAAGTTAGACTTAGTTGTTAAAATAAAGAAACACACAAAACTACAATAAGTATAAGCTTTATTAAAATATTCAAATCATATAAAATTATTTTTTGTGCGCAATTTTACACTAAAATACATATAAGAAAATTGCACCAGCTTATTTACATTATTTTTATGTAAGTTCGAAATACATGTGAAATCAACTGAACAGATTTTGAGAGTTTTTTGACAGCAGAATCAATTCATATTCTTTATTACAGAACTTTCATAAAAGAAAAATGAAGTATGCATTCGTGGTTAATACATTTATTGAAACTTTTTAAATGTAATTAAGTTTGAAGAAATAATAATGAAAATTCTGAAGTTAATGCAAAATATTTTTTTTAAATATTGTAGAATATCTTAAAAATTTCTGTTTAAAAAGAAATAATTAAATGTTTTACAAATAACAGTAAACATAGTGAATTTAAAAAGATTTCACAAAATTGTTGATAGGTTTAATTAATTGAAAACATATATTATTTACTTTATTTTTATTGAAACAATAAAATTTTAGATTTAAATAATAGCTATACTAATATCTAATTAATTAAAATTAATAGAGGATCCATTGAATAACATTAAAGAGGACTGAGAAACAAATTTATGTCGAAGCAGTATCCCAGGTAGCAAATCTTGTTACACAATATTGACCAATATTTTGCGATATTATATGATATTTAAGAATATTGTGAATATTGATCTATATCTGCCCTTATTGTACAATATTTCAGTGCTACTAGGGATAAGAATAGGAGCAATAAAAGATTGAAACGAAATTTTAAAATATTTTGATTTTATTTATATTTCTCTTTAATACTAAAATGTTTTTAATTCTCTTTTAGTTTGAAAATTAAATGATACATTTTAACGCTTAGATACGCTTTATGAATAAATCGAAATTTATTCATAAAGCTTGGTCAAAGCGTAATTTGAAATAACATAAGTTGCATTAAAATTTTATTTCTGAACCAATGATAAATTTCTCAAGGCGTAATGGTTGGACGGATTTAAGAGTGAGCACAAGATACAATTCTTCTTTCTAAAGCCTTTCCAAAACTATATCCAAACGGATTTCTCTCTATTTTCCAATAAAATTTATGGTCAAAGAACAAGCAAACATTTTCATCCAGAATTTACAGTTATAAATTTGCTGAAAAAAAGTAACATTTACATTTTCAATTTAAATGTATTATAAATTTAAAATGTAAGAATAACATTTTTTGAATCGAACATGATTTTGCTGAGTTTGGAAGAAGAGCCCAAAACTGCATCATTGTTTCTATTCATCTTTTAATACCCATCTCTTCTAAAACAGAAGAAAGCAACTGAAACCTGCCATCTTCGAGGTTAAGGGAAGAATATCAAAGCTCCTCAAACAACCTTGCTGGAAGTCCTCCTCAAACAACTTTGCTTAAAAATTTCATTAGAGTTATGCATAAAATAGAATAGAATTTAAGATATTTAGCTTTCATTGGCCAAGATTACATAAACTCAAACTTTAAAAGAAAAAAAGTTTTCGTACAGCCTGTAGTAGAATATTCTACAATGTTATGCGATATTGTATGATATTGAACAATATTCCACAATACTACGAATATTGTTCAATGTCATAGAATATTGCACAATATTTGCGTGCTACTATGGTCTTAATGCATGCACTAGAGCTCATAATGATATAGATAAAATAGAATAGAATTTAAGATAACGAGCTTTCATTGGCCAAGATTCCATAAGAACAAACTCTAAAAGAAAAAAGGTTCTGTACCATGGTAGTACAGCCTGAAGCACAATATTATGCGGTATTGTATGATATTAAACAATATTCCACAATACTAAACAATATTGCGAATATTGATCAAAGTCATATTGTACACTTGCCTGCTAGTATGGTCTTAATGCATGCACCAGAGCTCCTAATGAAATAGAATAGAATTTAAGATAACGAGCTTTCATTGGCCAAAATTGCATAAATTCAAACTTTAAAAGAAAAAAGGTACTGTCCCTCGGTTAGTAGAGCTAGTAGCACAATAACGTACAATATTGTGCGATATGGTATGATATTAAACAATATTGGGAATATTCATCAATGTCATACAATAGTTGTGTACTACTATGGTCTTAACATATGCAATACAGCTCCTAATAAAAAATATAAAATAGAATAATATTTAAGATGATTCATTGGCCAAGATTGCATATCAAACTTTAAAAGAAAAAAAGGTACTATTTTCCGATAGTACAGCCTGTTGCTCAATATTATGCGATATATTAAACAATATTGCGAATATTGATCGATGTCAAACAATATTAGCACAATATTTGCTTGCTACTGGGGTCTTAACGTTTGCACTAGAGCTCCTTTTCTTTTACTTTACTCCTTTAACATTGAAATATATAAATTTTAAAAGCCATGATTGTTATAGTTTTTAATAAAGATTAGAATCTAGCTTGAGACAAAAACTATGCAATCTCTGGAGTTTTTTTAAAACTGTAAATGAAAAAGTAACTTATACATTCTTCAGATTTAAATAATTAGTACATTGTTTTATAAACAATTGATAAATTTAAGCTTTAAGAGCTTATGTAAAAAATAAATTAAAATAAAAAAAAAACACAACTGAAAGTTAAAATTTCTCTACTATGAGGAGCCATAATAACGTTTAATAACAACGAGAAAGTGGGTTAAGAATTTCGAAAAGAACAGGACCAGTTTCGCAAAGTTAGAGGAGAAGGCTGTTAATAAATTTTATGTCCCCAGAGACAGACAGATGTTATGATCAATGGGCCAGTCATTTAGGTTGTTACGAAGAAATTAATGCCTAGGAAGGGCTTGTCAGAAGAGCATTGTTCTTCCTACCAGCTTGGATTTTTCGCTTCTTTTCGAAACTTCCAGATTCCTAAATCACTGTTACAAGCGAAGAAACTAGCTACTGACATCGAAACATTTTTCTCTCACAAAATATGTTCTGCATCAGCTATGACTATCATGAAACGCTTTGACGAGGATTGATGAATAAATTAAATACAAAATATTTTTCAGCACGATTTTGAAGAAGGTTGAGCAATGTATTTCCCTGAAACTGGATTTTGCTTTGTATGCAGATTTCTTTACATTTTCTCAACATTTTTTATAAGCCTGTTTTTCTATATTCAAATAATTCTAATACGAAATTTCAGCATTTTATAAATTTTTGGTAAAGTTTGTGAAGTTATTTAGAGTCAATTAATATGAAATTTATTTTGGGAAAGTAAATTTCATATTAATTACAAAGATAATAGTTTGATGATACATAAATTATCAATTAATCTTTTAAGGATAATTAAAATAAAATAACTCAGGTTTCTGCGCTTTAATCTAGGATTAAATTATAATGCATATTTTGAAAATTTAAGGAGATATTTTCTGACAAAAAAATAACATTTTTATGATAATACCGAAAAAATAATTTAAATTTTGATAAATGATTGGTTGAAATATGATAATAAATAATAACATTTCAAAAAAATTTAATTGATATTTTTAGAACGTTTTTTTTTTAATTTTCGAAATAAGTTCAAACATGTTTTATGTAACTATATTCATATAACTAATATTCAAGAAAGATAATGCTAACTGAAGTCGGCGTCAGTTAGTATTATCTTTCTTGAATATATTTTTGCATGTATATGTAAAATTTGTGCGGTTTGAACATGGTTTACATTTTATTATATTTATAAAGATATTTTATATGGTAAAGATTCGAGATGAATCAGTTTTCTTTTCGAATCTGAGCTTAATGGTAAACATAAAACAATAAGGAATTTTTTTTTGTTTCGCATAATTGAAGAATTTAGTATGTATGTATATCATCAACATTAATGGATTTTTTTATCAGCAATTTCCAAGTATTTCATCTTTGAAACCCTAATTTTTTGTTCGATCTTCTAACCTGCAAAAAAAAAGAGGCATGTTAAAACTCATAAATAATTAAAATAGCTATTACATTATAATTATAGGATAGCTACTTTATATTGTTATATACAATGAGCATTTTACTTTATAGATATAAAATACAAAAAGATATGACGAATTATCATAAACTAAAGCTTACTTAAAGTAATTTTATTTGTATAGTTTTAATCATGGATTTCTTCGCGCTTTATTTTTATTATCATTTTAAGTGTTTTGTTTGAACAAACAAAATTAGGGATAAGGTTTTGCTCGTTACTTGTGATAATATTCAATAAACGATTTATTGTTTAAAATGACGAAATTCAAAGATAAGGCATTTTAATTTATTAAAAAAAATTCTCTAACAAAAATTCAGAAGATTGTTCTTTTGCTAGTTACTTGTGATAGTATTCAATAACAGATTTATCCTTTAAAATGGCTAAATTCAAAGATAAGGCATTTTAATTTATTAAAAATTTCTAATGAAAGTTCAGAAGAATGTTCTTTTGCTCATTACTTGTAATAGTATTGAATAACCGATTTATTGCTTAAAGTGGCTAAATTCAAATATAAGGCATTTTAATTTATTAAAAAAATCTCTAACGAAAATTCAGAAGAGTGTTCTTTTATTAATTATTTCGTTAAATTTCGTTTTATTTATTATCCGCGCGTATTTATTTCGTTAAAAAATAATCTACAAATGGAATTTGCTTAATGCAAACATAGATAAAATTTCATTTTGCCAATTGATTACAACAAATTCTGATTTTGAAAAGAATGTCAATACCTTATAATCACTATGCAAAGATTATTGTTTAAAGCATGAAATCAATTTAATTCATAAAAGATGAAAGGCATTTCTTAACGTATTCAGGCATCTTGAGCCCCAGCCGTCGTCTTTTTGGATGGACATTTGGGACCTTTCGGTATTCATAGAGTAAATGCGTACAATATATTTTATATAATTTTGAATATCTCTTATCCGGTCTCTATACCTATGATCTCAGAGAGGAGTAAAAATAGAGAATGCTGAGATTTTGATATTAATTTCGTAATATTTATCTATATTGCATGTGTTTTTATACAATTTCGTAATATATTATGCAATATACAAATGCTTTTTCTTCAATAAATCGGTATTTTCGTTAATTAGGAATTCGTTTGACAGGATTAGAGACAGGCTACTGTAAATCAATGCAATATTCTGAATGACTCCAATCCGGTCTCGATGCATATGATCTCAGAGAGGTGAAAAAACAGAGAATGATGAAATTTTGATATTAATTTCGTAATATTTATTTATATTGCATGTGTTTTTATTCAACTTCGTAATATATTGTGTAATATACAAATGCTTTTGCTCCACTAAATCGGTCTTTTCGTTAATTCGGAATTCGTTTGACAGGATTAGAGACATACTACTGTAAATAAATGCAATATAGACTTTCACTGTAGTTTAATGAGTACATATTTATTAAATTTAATATAGAGCTAATATCAACAAAACTGTTTCATATAATAGTTTAATATAATTTCGGTTACAATAGTTTATAACGTGTGTTAAATTCCTCAAAAATCCGCAGAAAACTGCAAAATTTTACCATAATTCTGAGGATAAACTTTCTCGATTAAGAGTTTGCTGTTTTGCACAATAATGAAAAAAAAAAAAAAAAGAACTTGTATACAGATAGAAAAAAAGAAAAAAAAAAGCCGGATAATGCTGGAAACGGCACGAAAAAAAAAAGAAGGAAACACCGAAATCGATAATTACGGTGGATTGTTTTTACAATCCCCAATAATAATCCATCCCCCGAGGTTTGAAAAACTCGTAAAAAGTCTAATATTTTGGCTTAGAATTCTTCTTACAAAACTTTTCTGAAATTGTTTAGCTGCGCCGAAACTGCTTTATTCGAGCAATTGATTGATTAACAAAAATCAATAAACTTTTGAGCCCATAGATAACGATGTGATCGTCAAAAAAAAAAAAAAAAAAAAAAAAAAAAAAAAAAAAAAAAAAAAAAAGAACATGGTACTGTTCATTTTAAAGACTTTTTCCTTTTTATTTTCATTGAAGACGTGAGAAGATTTCAAAACTACACTAGGATGTGTTAACTGATTTGATGCAGCATTAAATAGAAATATTCGATTTTTATATTGGTTTATATTTCGAAATATATTATATTTCGTTAAATAATTTCCGCTAAACAATAAATTACTTGTTTTCTAATCTATACCTTTATGAAATGCTATTAACGTATAGAACTTTCATTCAGAATAATGTTTATTAATTTAGTTTATTGGAACCTCATTATAAAAATAAACTGAAATATTCACACAAAAAAACCTGAAAAGACTGTTTGCTGTTGAAGTTGATGTTCCTTCAGCATCTTCAATTTAATTCTTAAATTATGATTACTATTAGGAAGTGATAAATATATTTCAAATATGTCAATCAGTATTGGAGGTTTTAATTAAAAAAATAAAGTTCTCTCTTAAAATGATAATCTGTTCACTTCTGTAGTAAAACCACACTACAAATAATTTTGCATTTGTTTCTATTCTCAAAATAATTTCTCCACTTTTCTTTTGATTTCAAAATAATAAACTAAAAAAATTAAATTTAGATATTTCAAAATAAAATTTAAAAAAATGTTTTTGGATCTCGACATAATAATAATCCTAAAATTGAAAAAATAAATTTATTCATTTTTTTGCTTGTTTGGTGGTTTTCTATAATATTATTATTCTTTTTCATAACAATATAGTCTCTCCCATTTTTTAAAGGAATCTTTAATAACAATTAATTATATAAAAAAATCTGCAAAATCTTTTATGAAATATCCATACTCTAAGATCACTATTAAAACAACACAGATTATGTTCGAATTTTTGACATTTTCGATAATAATCTTGTTTATAGTGAGATTAAGCGTGTTTAATTTCTTTAAAATTTATTAATGAAGATTAAAGTATTTTTTTATTGTGAAGTTTGTTTTAAAACTTTAAATTATACCAGTCATTTTACCCCATTTATTTTACAAACCTTACATATTTTCTGTTCATTGTGATCAATATTTTCATCTACAATATCACTTAAAATTTGTCTCATACAAAAGTTGAATAGATTTCAATAAGAGAGTCAACTTTCAATGAGGTCTCATATAAAGGTTGAATAAAGGTCAATAAGTAAGTCAACTTTTAATCTCTCATTGAAAAAAAATTCAGGTTTCATATAAAAATTGAGTAAAGTTCAATGAAGTAAATCAACTTTTAATTAACTATCATAAGAAAGAAAGTGAGGACTCATATAAAAGTTGAATAAAGTTCAATAAGTGAGTTAACTTTTAATGAGCTTTCATAGAAAAAATTTGAGATCTTTTATGAAAGTTGAATAAAGTTCAATAAAGTGAATCAACTTTTAATCAGCTATCATAGAAAAAAAATTGAGGACTAATATAAAAGTTGAATAAAGCTCAATAAGTGAATCAATTTTTAATGTGCTCTCAGAAAAGTTGAATAAAGAAATTCTGTTATAATGCAATTTGTTGTCTGAACTGATATTCTCTTAAAATAGGGAAAGAAGATGAAATATTTAAGCACGGTGTGTATATACTATAGACTTTTAATAATACTTTTGAGGAATTATATTATAAATGGATCTATAAAGTATAATAATAATCTAAATAAACTATCTATACCATATAATAAACTATTAACTATAAAAACTATAATAATAAACTATCAGTATAGTAATAAAAGCTTTAAGGACAACTAGCTCTAATAAAGGATTTGGAATTTGGACTGCATTAATGACTAATAATTGAAATGTCTAGAAATTAAAGATAATAAGGATATTTAATCATTGTTTACTTTTGAAATCAAATATTCTTCGACTATAATAAATTGTTCTAAAGCAAGTTCATAGCTAAAAATCCCTCTTTGCTTTAAAAGGTAAATTACATTATAATATCTTAATTTTAACAAAGAAAGAAAAATATTCGACTAAATATTTATAAAAATTAAATGCTTGTTGAAAATAGTTGAAATTAGTTAAAATAAGAAATGTTGAATTAATCATTTGACCTCTTCTAATCTAGTTTTAAGAAATATTTTAATTTATATATAAACGAGTTTTTCAAATATATCAGTAAAAAGGCACGTTAATTTGTTTTATCTTAAATCATTAGATCGTCTATTAATCTTAAAACATTAGATCTTCTATTAATCTTAAAACATTA
>JAPMOQ010037853.1:729747-740173 GCA_026543055.1 Argiope trifasciata | reverse complement strand
ATCTTCTATTAATCTTAAAACATTAGATCTTCTATTAATCTTAAAACTTTAGATCTTCTATTAATCTTAAAACTTCTATCATATTAAAAAAAACATAAATAATGCATTCATGTTTCGAAAATGTCTTCTAATTCAATTGAAGAATTCTATTTTTCTCATCTTTCATATTTGATTCATTTTCATAATATCAGGCTAATAAATTTTTTACTCACCTTTTCAAAACTCTGCTTTCGGCAATTAATTGCTGTTCCATCCATTTTCCATTAAAACAAGCTCCAATATTTAGCATTCTATCCAGACACGTTCAATTTTAACTATAAAAAATGATTATTTGAACATGTATTCAAACTTATTAAACAAGATCATTTTTTTTCAAACGCACATTGGCTAAAAAATAAAGAGAAAGATTATAAACCGTGTTTGGGCAATCTATTAAAAATTATATAACAAATATGCCGTAAGGCTAGTGACGTAAACTTGATGTATGGTGACGTAACATGTTGTTACGAATAAGAAGAATTGGCAGTAATTTTCTTTTCTAGAATAAAATAAGAAAAATACTTGTATTTTATTATTGTAAAACTATCGAATGGTACAGCATTATCGTCCGAAATTTTAATTTCGTGAAATTCACAGCCAAAATTGGCACCAAATAATTGTTTGAAATATAAAGTCTCCTAATATGAAGAAGTTTGCTTTTCAAGAGGCATGGAGAAATGTCTAGAATATTTTTTTCAGATAATTGTTCTATTTTTTGGTTTTGTTTCTGAGATGATCGAGGTATTAATTTTGGCATAACGTATTGAAATCTGAGATTTGAGTTAGTTTATAGCTCGTATTCATTGCAGATGAGATTTGAGAAATATTAGAAAATTTCTATCTTGTTTCTGTTTAAAATCGAGTTTGGAATTTTTTTTGCAGAAAATGAATTTAGTTTTATCTTAATTATAATTTTTAAATTATTTGATGGTCTCTGGATTATTATTTCGCACTAGGTTAGAGTTTCTGGAATTCTTCAGATAATTTACATATATAATTATTCACAAATCTCTAAATTCTTCTTCCCTAATTCTGGCACTTTTAGAAAAAATTACGGTATTTGACTACGTTAAAAACACTGATTATCTACTACATTGGAGAATTTTTCGTATTATCATTTCTTGTAGTTCAGACTCTTCTCTTCTCAAAAGAATTTATGTTTTCTAAGAAAAGGAAGGCCTGATTCATCATCCGGGGGAATTTTAAGCAAAGAATATTTTTCAGCTAAAACTTGTCTTTAAATTAAATTTTCTAAATACTTAAATTTTCATAAAAATTTTACGCCATTAACATGAAAGCTCAAAAACTAATAGAAGTATTTGCATAAAAATTGCAGAGCGTGTTTTAAATAATATGGGCAATGAAATGAATAAAAAATTTTATTGTTGGGGAAATACTTTTTCATTTAGAGGTATTTTTAGAAAAATTAAGTTGTGAGGTTATGGAAAAAATGCATACATACGTATATTTTTGCCTATCACATCTTTGAATCTCAATTTTTTTCTTAGATTTTGGTTCATTTCATTCATAATTATATTTTATAACTCGTGTACAAACAAAAATAAGATTACTACGTTACAATTTTGTGTAGAGTGATAACCGTTTCGGTTAAATTTCGTTCGCAATTTCCTATTTCTCAAAATATATTATATTATCAAATAATTTTGTTGTGTTTATAGTATTTTATATCATATTTGACAATACATCGAAAAACCCTAGTTTTAAATAATTAAAAAAAATCCAGTTTTCCAAACTTTTTCCTTTGAACTTAGTCGGATAACTTAATCATAGATTTCATACTTGGGTTTTATACATTGATATCATATATTAAGATCCAAGATTCGTGATATGTTTACATTAAGAAGAAATGCTTTTAGAACAAAAATAATTTATTGACTAGGATTTAAATTCTTTACTCTTGATGAGCTTTATAGGTTTGAGACTCAATTACAAAAATTTTCCTATCTTCATTACACTATCCTCTTATCTGATCTTAAGGTCCACGCTTCTGAAGTTCGCTTAAAATTAATCTAAGTTTGAATTAAAGTGGGATATTAACATAAATACATTAAACTGAATGGTGTGATGAATTTGTGATTAAAAATTGTTACATTTTTATGGATCGGTATGGCAAATCAACGAAATAAAAAGAACATAACAACATATAAAAATAGAATAGAATACAAGAATAATAGAATACAAATTAAATCTACTATCGCAAATTTGAAGTTATCATGTGAGAACATTATTTTTAAGTCATTATTTGTCTTAATTAATTTATATCACAAACCAGTTTAATCCGGTTTGCAACTTCTCACGAGGCTTCTTTATCGGTCTCTCTATCCCTCCCCCACCACTCTCTCTCTCTTTATATATATATATATATATATGCGATTTCCAAATGATAAACTAATTACCAATTCTTAAATATATTAATTTGTGAAGAATTTATAATGAAAATAATATATTTATAAGCACTAATAGCTGTTTTCTAATTTCCGAGATAAAATATAGCAGTTTAATTGTGGATTAATCTTAGAACAGAAGTCAAATCTGTCAATGTTTCCCACTTAAGAATGAATGAAGTGATATTTCACCATCGACGGAAGAGAAAATACTTTTATCAAAACTAATATTAAACGCGAGTGAAGTTTTTTGAACATATAAAAATTAAATTTTTTCCTTCGAAAAAATTGCAATCCATAAAAATAAAATCGATGATGTCATAGTTGTATGTCAACTTTTTGTCACAGTTGTATGCCAATCTATTAACAAAGAAGCATACGTAATGATAAATCAAAACTGATAAAAGCAAGTCAATCTTTTAAAAACGCATCTTCTTTCGAAGAAACATGCATAATAATAAAGCAATACTGGTAAAACCAGGTAAAAATATATATACGATTGAAAGATGAATCTGAAAATGGTCATTTATGCTTTATTTATTGCTGTGCTATTTTAATTTGCTAACTTCAAGAATTGAAAAACCACTAGCTAAAACCTCATCATGTACTCATGTGATAAAACTGAGAGACAAAGAAATTTAAATTCAAAGTAAATAATCAAAAATAAAATGACATAAAAGTGTTTTTTATGATTCTGTAATTATAGTAAAATAAATCAATTGAATTCTAATAATTATTACTGAAAATATTTGAAATCATCTAATTATTACTGAGAAGTATTTATAATTAATGTAAGTAAACAAATTGTGATACTTATTAAAATTAATTTTGTGATTTGGTTCTTGCCAGGTCAGGCAACCTAATATTTTTGCATAAATTACTTTTACCTATATTTTTACTTCTTCATCATACACAGTAAAATGTAATTTTTCTCATATTACCTCTTCGTTAATCAGCGAATGGAATCTCGAAACTCATCAATTCCCTAGTTGAAAATGAGTGAGCAAAACATGTTTTATCGAGATTTTTGTTTTAAAGGAGAGAAATTTAATGGCTTCAAATAATATTTAAAAAAAAGATTATGTCATTATAATGACAGTTGTAGGAATGTTAGATTGTGATTGAATGAAGATCATTATAATCCGTGCAACGGAAGCAAGAGACCATATTTTTCTGGGAATTTTTTTTTAATTGCAATTCATGCAATGCAAACACAAAATACGAGAGTCATGACAAGACTTTGACTCGTGCGCACCTTACAGAACAGCATCACATCTCATTTGAATAAAAATCGCAGTGCACTATGGGATGCGTACCTAATCATGTATCGCCATCTATTATCCAAAATAAAAGATAGATTAGTGCAATTATTACGCGATTTAATTTTTAAAAGAAAAGTGGCAATTCTTTAAAGATTTTTTCAAAATTTTCCGAGTTATATCAGTGATACAAAACAAATATATTTAGAACGATAATTATTTCTTCTTTTCTGTGGTGCACTGGTTTTTTTTGTATAGTATATAAATGATTCTACAGATCAAATGTATGCGTTAAAAAATACAAAATTCGAATTTAACATTTTCATACATTGAATTTGAAAATACTTGTTTCAAGGTCCATTAAGTCTCTCTTGTGATTATTTGAATGCTAAATACCATTGTTTTAAGTACAAAAGATTTGTCCGGACATTGCATAAGCGCATTAAAACCTTTTTCTTTTATATGTAAAAATATAATTGAAATTTTACGAAAATGAAATCAGATTTGTAAATTCATTTTTTCTTTAGTGCATAAAACTAAATGGCTTCATTTACTTACTTGACGAAGCTCCAAGAAAATGAATTCCTCTCTCGCTCTTGTGAATGTTGTTGTGAAAAATAAAATACGTATGTAAAGGAAGGGTTGTACTCTTTGGTGCGGGGTCGAAAATAACAGTTATAGCCAGATCTGTTAGGGAGAAAGATATCATCTTAAATCATAACCAACTGAATTAAACAGTTAAATCAAAAGGAAAAAATAATTTAAATTGAAAGAAAAGAAATAAGCTTATATTAAAAATGAATATAGTAATAATATTTGATTTATTTAAGTCAGTGCAATTAGATTATTTTTTAAATAAAATATATGATATAAAAATAATATATCCTAAATTATTTCCTTTTCATCCTTTTTCCTGATGAAATATATCATAAATAATTTCCTTTTCATCCTTTATCCTGACAAAATATATGAAATCATTTAAACTATTATTTCATTTATCTAACATCAATGATGACTCTTGCATTCAATGGTTTAATTTAGTTCAGTAATATTAACGTCCCGTTTTAAAGTAAGCTCTTGTGTTTAATGGAGAGAACCTACATGATTCTATATCCCCCTCGAGTTGATTCTTTTGTACTCATTTGCCTACGGTAAGTGTAAACATTCATCTTTCTAAATATTTCACAAATATTTGAGTGGATTTTTTGTGGAATAAATTAAAGGAGGATTCAAAATACATGTCACAATCTTATATAGCAATAATACAAACTTTAAGAAATGAAATATTTTATATAAACTTAATTATTTCATTTATAATATAAAAATAAACATAGGAAACATACATGAAGAAAAATATAAACTCTTTCTTTACTACATTTTTGATTAGTGCTTCTTCACAGCAATTTTTGCAGCAATTATTTCAAATTTTGTCATCTGGGAGTAATATTTTCCTGGAGGTATCATTGAAGTGCTGGGGGTTTTTTTGGACGGAATTTTTTTCTGTATCTCTTTGTCCGAATTTTCGTTGATGAACAATTGGTATTTTGAAACAGCATTCTTAATTTTATGTCAGGTATTTAGAAATTGATACAAGAACACGAAGTTGCCAGACATTCATTTTATATAGGATCAACGGAAGAAAATGAACATTTACTTGAAGTATACTAAGTAGATATATACTATTACCCAAATACTTATGAGTATCTATTATTTATTCTGTACAGAAGCATTACATTTATTCTGTTCAAATAAATTAACTCTAATCATCTACCATAATTATAGAGGGCAAAAGATCATCTATATTTTAAACGTTATCTTTTGATTTGATTACGATATGAATCGTTTTATGCTATAATACTCCTATTCAAACATTTTGTAAGATTTAAGAGATTCCAGTTGACCTGCTATTTAGCCCTTTATTTAACCTCTAAACACCCCTCAAAATTAAATGGGTTGATTAGTTTAAAAAGAACAAAGACGGTAGTCAATCTTCTTGCTTCAGAAAAATTGGGCAATTCATATCCTTTTGGTTCGTAGTTTTGGTGTAGAATCTTGTTTAAACAAACAATTTTTTAACATGATATCTCCATACAAAAACTAAATTTGAATTCAACAGGTCCTGTTACATTGATTTTGATCCCTATATTAATGAGTTTCCCGTGAACTTTTTTATTGATTAACATTGCAACCAATACAATTAAAGAAAAAGGCAATTACACCACCAAAACCAAAAGACAGACAAAGTTTTCAGATTCTCATGGAAATTTCTTGAATATTCAGAATTCTATCGAAAGTAATGGTCTTGCTTAGTGAAAAATATCTTCTAAACGGAAAATATAATTTTGTCAACACTTGCTACCTCGACAGTTTGACAAGTTTTTTTCATCTTTTCAATCTTTATAACATTTTAATTTCCCTTGAAATAAATCCAAAATCTTGAAATTTTCTTTCTTAATAAAACCAAAATCTTGGCCGTAATTTTCAAAAGTTTGTATTGTTCTAAAGTTTACATTCTCTTCAGGCATTTTATGTGAATTGTGAACTTCTTTATGCTTTATAAAGAAGTTTTTAGATGTACTTTTTTTATACGACCTGAATGTGAATTATCCTAACCAAGTACACATTACAACTTTCTTGCATCCAATAATATATTTACAATTCCAGAAATAAATATTTTATTAAAACATTTGAATGTCATAAATTTACTTTTTATAAAATTCTCACTAGAAGTTTTTAAATCTATTTTCTTTTGTTATAATGTTAAAAATTACATAATTAATATATTAAAAACATAATTTTGTATAATGTCAGAAATAAATTTTATATGAAATTGTTTGTTCAATAATAAAACGTTTCTAATTGTAGAAAAACATTGATAGTTTATTTTACCAAATGATTAAATTAAATGGAACCTACTAATTTGCGCTATAATTAAAATATATTTATTGAAAACTCCTGCAGGTAAAATTTTTAATTTACATTAAAAAATCCGACAGAGTCTATATTTCCACCATCCTAAGTATATTTATACAATACGGATGCGCACAAACACAAATACACACACATTCGAACATGTCTTACGCATTTTCTACATTACTGTTAGTAGAAATTAAAAAGAGATTTTTTACTTGCATTAAAAGGGTACCGAAATTCTTAATTAATCAATTAATTAATTTTTCACGATTTTCGTTTTTGTGGACATATTACAGGCTACAGCAGTATGATTTTATAATCAGTTTTTTGATTGTTAGAAATCATCTATACTTATCATAAAGCTCAATGTGTGTGTTTGTTGGTGCTCTACAAGCCAGATCGCTCCATATACAGCAACCACATATAGTACATGCATATCTTGGAGGTTAGGAATATGAAACTGGGGTGTCTTTAAAAAAATTTCAAAAAAATTTTAATTATTAATTAAAAACTACTTTTCCCGTCAAAAATTCTTTTTATTTCTCCACCTCCAAATGAGTAAGGATTCAATTTTTTCCCACGCTAATGAGGTTAGGAGTAAAATATTTTCGACCGATTATTTCAAACGATTCTCTTTATTTTATTATTGTTTTATGCATTTAAAAGTAAACGTTGTTAATTAATTGATCTGTTCACGATGAATTTGAGAAAATTTTGTTGCAAACTTCTTGAGATGTTGCATAAATTACGAAAGATAATCTTTAGTGTCCAAAAGGTTAAAATACTCAGCGACTCTGTTTTCAGTACTCAAATTTAAAAAAAGTGCTTCATTTCAGTAAAATACATTCTTATATTAATTGCAGTTTAATCAAATTCACTTTAATTTAAAGCCTAAATAATACAGGAGCTAATAGAAAATTAGAGATATACATATTACATTATGGCTGAATGCCTTTATAATATGATGAGTAAATTATATCACTATTTTCTTAATATTTGATGCCTTTAAAACTAAACATTATTAATTAGTTGATCTGTTCAGGATAAAGGGGCCGTGGTGGCCTGATGGTAAGGTCTCCGCTTCGGGACAGGAGGGTTTCAGGTTCTAGACTCGGTTCCGCCAAAGAACCGTCGTGTAAGGGGGTCTCTTGCACGTTAAATATGTCAGTCCAAACGTCCTCCCACTGGTGTGGTGTGGAGAGGGGGTACCAGTTCAGGTGTCGTCCTCGTCATCTAATCTTGGCTCAAAATGACGAGGTTCGTCCCAAAATAGCCCTCGTGTTGCTTTAAACGGGACATTAATATAAGTAAACTAAACTGTTCAGGATAAATCGGAGAAAATGTTGTTGAAAACTTTTTGAGATGTTACATAAATTACGAATGACATTTGTTACTGCCCATAAATAATCAGCAACTCTGTTTTAAGTACTCATACTTAAAAAAATCCTTCAATTCAGTAAAATATTTTCTTATGTTAATTGCTTATTAATTATTTCCATTTTAATTTAAAGTCTAAAATCTACAGTAGCTGATAGATAATTAGAGATGGATTAGAGTTATGGCTCAAATCCTTTATGTATGATGATTAATTTTTTTAATGTCAAAATTTGAAGTTTTAAAATAATTTGATGAAAAAGATATTAAAATAGCAGTTATATAAAATATTTTTTATTCGAATTTTAACTAACATTATGATTAGCGTACCGACTGGTCACTCATTAAAAGTTCACTAAAAGGCGGCTAGTTTTGAATAACTAAAAATTTACTAACTTTCGATTGTTCAAACGATTCAATTTTTATACAAAATAAAAAATTCCAAAGCAGTTCTCAAATCTTTCTTCTCAACAAAGATTCCATTATGCCTGATACGCCCCCCTCCCTAATGGCATCCGGAGGGTATCCAAACAAATCCAGATATCACCTCGAGATTTATTCCGACTCTCTTGGAAATAGATCCGGCAAAGAAACATTCCAGACGTCTCTGGAATATTTATACACGCCATCGCCCATCATTTTATTGAATGTTGCAACTCTTACTGCCCACCCCTCTCTAGAAGGAAGTGAATTCTTTTTCGCTTAGTAATGCTGCTCGTGGAAATTTCGGACGTGATCGAACTGGGAAGGTGACCGGTGCTGGTACGTGCGTTGACCTTCTTTCCTCCAGGACAAAAGAGAGGTCATAATTTACTTTTTCTGTATAGAAAATTATTTATATATTGTTTCCAAAGTAAATATTGAGAGACGGAAATTGTTGAAAATTCGTGGATTCAAAGAAATTTACTACGTTTCGGTTTTCAGAGCGTTTGGTATTTGGGAGAAAGATGTGCGATGTGGTGAAAATAGTATAATATATGTATGTAGTTGCATCGGTAGTGAAAGTGGAAATAATTAATTTTATTGCTGGAAAACTGAAATCAAATGGAAATTGGGAAAAAAGAAAGAACTAAAAAATGTTAATACTATTTACTTTTTCTAATTATTTCCTTTTCTGCTATTTGTTATATTTTTCGTGCTTAAAGAGTCTACTATTTGTTTAGTTTTATTCAATTCCTACTGTTAGTTGAGACTCCTTTTATATTTATTTATTTATATATCTTGTTCAAATTTTCAATCGTTAATAAAATACTTTTTATTCATCCACTCAAGTTCAAATACATTTTTTTTAAATATGTAGTAGATAACAATTGATGTTAATATAGTTTTTAAAAATATATATATTGATTCATTAGTAAAATTTAATTTATGTTTAAGGCTTTAAATAAAGTTTTAGCATTTGTAATAGAAACCGAAATCAAACTGCAATAGCTCAATCGGTAAATTGCAAAGATTTCAAAATTTTTCACTTGAAGCTGAAGAATGCTAGTTCAACTCTTGAAATCATAGACCACCAACAGTTTCTTAAATTAGAAACAAAAAAGAGAGAGAAAGTAAATAAATAATAACAAACAAAAATAATAGTCCAACACCTTGTATAGAAAGAAAAATCCAAAATTATAAGAAATCATTTTCGGTTTTGACACTAATTATTGTGATTCGCTCATATTTATATTATATTATTATTAACAATTACCAACTTTTACTTTAGTAATTGTTAAATTAAAAGCAACTACAATAAAATTTAGTTGCTTACTAAAAGAAAAGTTTTAGTTTGTGGACCTAAGAAAAAACTGATTTAAAGTTATTTTATATTACTTGTTCTAATGTATCGTTCAGGAAACTGTATAGCAAAATGCTACTGGTTTAGAAAATAAGAAATTTTATTCTCTTTATTGCTGACTAGCCGCCTTTGGCGACCAGCTGATTCGCCATGAGTAATGCGTTCTAAAATTTTCAATTAAGTCACATATTCATTAGCCTTGAAACAATTACCGGCATTGATTGGCCTGAAATTAAAAATGTTTTTATCCGTGATGCTGCCGAAATATTAAATATGTTTTTTAAAGAAAGCGAAAGAGGAAAAAAAAATGAATAAAGGATTTAGATCATAGAGCTGATATATAAATGGAAGAAGCTAGTAGCTTGTTTCCTGTCTCAAAAAGTGTACCCAACATGAGTCATGTGACTTTAGAAAAATCTGGGAGTAAGAACACATTTTTGGCGCCATATCGCAAATGTTGGCATACTCAAAAACTGCAGCGCAACATTTTGCTTGCAGGCAATGGGTCCAGTCGGTTTTTATTTCCGGTTAAACCGACTGGAAATGATAACCTATATAAACCGAACCTATAAAAATAAATCCTATTTCATTTCCTAAACAGTTTATATTTTATATATATATATATATATATATATATATATATATATATATAT
>JAPMOQ010037853.1:710481-729737 GCA_026543055.1 Argiope trifasciata | reverse complement strand
TATATATATATATATATATATATATATATATATATATATATATGTATATTACACAAGTATTCGAGTTAAATTATATTTAGATTTTTTACTTTGTTTTAGTGCAATAATTAAAAGTGATTATTTTTCTTCTTTAAATAAACATTTTATTTCTTTTCTTTGATAAAAACATTTCAAGATTTTACATTAGATGCTCAAATGCTTTCAACATTCTCTCAAACAGATAAAAAACAGCTTTTTAAAAACAGATTATTAAAGTGACGTAAGTCTTTTTTTTTTTTTTAAAAAAAGAATTGTTTAAGAAATGTTTTCATTCATATTTGCAATATAAATTATAAATATTGAACATTTTTTACAAAATGAATATTAACAGTTAAATTAGTGCTTATTAAAATCACAAAAACAACAAAAAATGATACAAATTACAAATATTTTAATTATTGATTTATATTTGTAATCAAATATTGAGATTTGATTGCACGCTTTTATTAATAAAGCATTATTAAAGAAAATTGTTCTATAAGGTAAATATGCCATAAAAATTGTTTTGCAAAATTTAGATTGGATTTAATATTGTTCACGATATAATACAATAATTGTGGTTAAAAAGAAAACATATTAGAAATTTTAAAGAACTTTATTTGCATTAAAATAAACATACAATTACTAATCGGTCAATAATGTTTATGTAAACACTTGTATTGGCGAGAAAAATTCCCGCCAAGCTTGTAGCCAAGCGCTTGCAACACATTCGAGATTAAAATAAAGCAAGTAACAAAATATAATGCAGTTACATCAGTTTAAACGAAGCCTAGTAGCATGTTAAATAAATTCAATACAATAACTAAGCCAAACTATGAAATATTGAGTTATAACACCAAGATCACTGAGTGATCGATGTTAGGAAATTTTAAATTGAATTAAAATGGATATAAACAGAATATGTTGACTGTAAATACCTATGAAATGATAAAGGACTATCCTTAGAAGCTTTTTCTTTGCATCCAATTGCGCAGCAATAGGTAACCATGGCTTAAATAAGTTTTAAATTCCAACAGTTAAAAGCGGGAAAAAATCTGTCATTGAAATATAATGGGGAAGGGAGAATGTGGTTACAGCTAACACAAATTCTGTCCCATAGTCACGTGTTTTTATCTTGTCCTACACGAAAGTAGGGTTGCACTCCCTCTATCAGTATCCCAGCTCTATGATTTAGATGTTGCAAACGATTATAGAAACCATGGCTTTGCATTTCTTTTTAGAAACTATCACATTTTATAATGGAAAAAAATGTTGAATTAATGATACAGATATTGCAAATGATTATAGAAATATGCCATTAAGTCGGGATTTCAATGCATATCCAGTATAAGTTCAATCAGATTTACCATAAATAAAGAAGATTTGTTGAATTAATTATTTAGATATTGCAAACGTTTATAGAAATCTTTGCGTTGCATTTATTTTTTTAGAAAATACATTTTATGTTTCTTTTATTTTATCCAGTCACGTAATAAAAGTATCATTTCTTTAGACCTGATTTACGATAATAGTTTTTTATTATTTGAATTTCCGTCATTGTTTTCTTTTATTTTATCCAGTCATGTGTTCAAAAAAAACATGGTCAAAACATTTCTTTAAAAATTCGTTAAAAGTAGAGGCTTAAGTTATACATTAAAACACTGATACTATTAGAAAGCTAATTTTTTAATCTTTAAATTGATGTAGAAATCATATTTAAGCGATGATATTTTCGGAAGTTATAGCGAAAAAACGTCAAAATTTCGCTTAAATTTTAATTAATTCAAATTCTAATTAAAAATTCGAAAAAAGGGCTCCGAGGTGCACATTCCCAACCTCCAAGGTATACATGTACAAAATTTGGTAGCTGTACGTCCAACTGTCTGATCTGAAGAGCGCCAACACACACACACACACACATTGAGCTTTATTATAAGTATAGATGATAAAATAATCAAATTTAGTATACACTATTTTATTTTCTTGTATTGAATTTAAATTTCGAAATTATTTTCTAAAATCACCATAAATTTTCAGAGAAACAGCCCAGGACAGAAAAATTGTCATTCTTTTACTACGTAGTATAGTGTACTTATTTTTAGTTATCTCTGTTATCTTAATTCAAAATTTATAATAAATTTAATCATGTTGTGTTCTTTGTAAAATTTTATATGAAAGGATTTAAAATATATTAAACATATTTATTTTTTACAGAATATAAAAATATTATATATTTTTAATTAATATGTTATCATTATTTTATAATAAAGCATTGAAGAGTAACAGACATGATACTTTGAATTTCTTATATATTTTGTCTTATTTTTAATAATCAAATTTTTATAATGTTTTTTACCAGTTTAATAAATTCAAAATAGTAATTTTCCCCATAAAACTGCCAAATAAAAAAACAAAGAATAAAGATATCTAATATTGAAACTAAAGAAGTGATAGAGTTTTAAAAATTTCTAACAGATAAAATTTAATTAAACTCTTTATAAATCACAATAGAGAGAATAAAAAGTTCTCTTAAAAGTAATGCATAAATTATTTAAAAAAAAATAGGATTATCTTTACATAAAAAATAATTTTTGATATGAGTTTGTTAGTAAAAGAGATATGTAGGAAGAATGCCAATTTATTATAGAAAATAAATAAAGCTAAAAGGATTCACTGCATTAGAAATTAAAACATTATAACATAAGCAAAAAATTGCAATCGCAATATTACAAGTTTCTTTTATATTTTGAAACATGATGGAAATTTATTGCATAATGTATCTGCATTTTATATTGCACAATAAATAATATATATTGCATATATTATATCTGCTTAATATATATTATGCATATATATAAGATACAATAAGATAATTATGCAGATATATTATTATATCTGCATTATATATTGCAATATATTATTATACATTGCATAATATGCAATAATAATGTATTGCAATATATATCTGCATAATATATTGTAGAATCGCATTGTATTGTTTTAAAAAATTGTCTTAATTAGAGCTATGAAGAAATGATCAACAATAACGCAATTTTTCAAAACACTTCATCCAAGGTTATATCCAAAATTTAGACAAAGTTTATTGAAGGGAATTCCACCAACCATCATATGCATTCGAATACGATGTCTCAAAAACGAATACAACTAAATTGATGAAAATTTGCATACAGTTTGATCAGAAACTTGTGCATGTGTATTTAATTTTTAACTAAACTTCTTAAGTGGAGATAATATTTTTGGCTTACGTAATCTTACATATTTGTATAAGATAATTTCAAGGTTCTTTTTCTTTAATCTGGCGCAAATATTGGCAATGTGAATCGCACTTGATCCAAGTCACCAAGCGAAGCGAATGATAAAAAAAGGCGGGAATGTAGAGGAATTCTGTATTATTTGGCGATTTATCGCTGCTCCCGTCTAAAAGAAAAGTACCAATTTCAAAAATGTAATAGTTTTTAAATATAATTTGATATGAATGAGGTCTTGCATATAAAATTTAAATTCTGTATCAAAATGGCAAAGAAGTTTTTCAAAATGCATGTCGTATTTCGTTATATTCATCGGACATCCTAAGATAGAAGGAGGAAGATACCCGTGCTTGTGGACTGCCAGGGTCTTTGAAGATTTGCCTCTCTGTAACTCCTTCTTCCTTGTATTTCTTTTTCTACTTTATACCTTCGGAAGATACAAAGGAAGGTAGATCGATAAGAGAAAATTCTACTTGTCCATATGAATAATCAGAAAGGAGCACCTTTTCCTTTAACTATATCTTGTCTCTTGCACTGTAATTAATTACAAATTTCATTTGCATAACTCCATCGTTTTTAAGGGGCCGCGGTGGCTTGGTGGTAAGGTATCGGCTTTGGAGGGTTTCAGGTTAGAGACTCGATTCCATTATTGACTTAATTCATCCAGGTTTTCAAAATTTCAAGCAGTAGGATTGTTTTGTTTCTGTATTTCGGATATAAATCTATTTTATTTATGCTTCATCGCATTCAATTCCATACTTCAATTTGAATATGTGCTTGCTTAAGCGCTCTTGGAATAAAGAATTCAGAAAATAATATGAAGAATCGTCGTGTAAAAGGGTCTCTTGCACGTTAAATTTGTGCGGACAAATGTCCTCCAGTTTGTGTGTTGTGGCTTGGAGAGGGGGGCGACAGCTCAGCAGTCGTTCTCGTCATCTGACAGCGGTTCAAAATGACTAGGTCCATCCCAAAATATCCCTAGTGTTGCTTTACAACGGGACGTTATTATAAACTAAACTAAAAACCATCGTTGTTGAAGAGCCATATGGTATTGTTTGTAAATAAGGTATCCATTTACCGTTATTCTGAAACAACTATTATATATATCCGAGGAAGTATACCATGCCTCTCTGAAATGTTTACACACGCTAGGAACCGCCATTTTATCGAATTTTTAAAATTCTTTTCTCCCCTTACTGGCTAAAATGGACTTCTTTAAGTCTGGTAACGGAATCCGATCGGACGTGATCGGATTCAAGAGGTAGCCGGTACTGGACGTGCTGTATCATCTTTTAAAGAAGCAAAAAGAAAGTTTAAAGTTTTTGTTTTATCCTGCAGATCGACTATGTAGTGTTTGTTTCTAATGTAATATGAAACGTAATCTCGTTCCTTTAACGAAATGAAAAGAATATCCTGTAATAATATTATTTATTTCTTAATAATGAGAAAAAAATTGCTAAATATATTTAAACTGAGTTAAACTGCCATTAATTATAGATTTCATCTACATAGCTCCATCATTGTTGAAGAAATATAGTATTGTTTATAAATAAGATATCCATTTACAGTTATTCTGGGACAACAATTATATGTCTTCGAGAAAGTATCCCATGCTTCTCTGAAGTGTTTACAAACGTTAGGAACAGTCATTTTATAGAATTTTTAAAATTCTTTTCTCCCCTTACTGGCTTTAAGTCTAGTAACGGAATCCGATCGGACGTGATCTGATTCAAGAGGTGACCGGTACTGAACGTGCTGTAACATCTTTTAAAGAAACAAAAAAAAGTTTAAAGTTTTTGTTTTATCCTGCGGATCGATTATGTAGTGTTTCTAATGTAATATGAAACCTAACATAACTTAATATTGTTCCTTTTTCGAAATGAGAAAATATCCTGCAATAGTAATATTTATTTCTTAATAATGAGAAAATAATTGATAAATATATTTAAACAGAGTTAAATTGTCGTTAATTACAGATTTCATTTACATAGCTCCATCATTGTTGAAAAGCCACACGGTATTGTTTAAAAATAAGATTTCAGTTATTCTGGGACAACTATCATATACATCCGAGGAACTATTCCACGCTTCTCTGAAGTGTTTACACACGTTAGGATTTTAACAATTTTAACGAATTTTTAAAATTCCTTTCATCGTTTACTGGCTGAAACAGACTTCTTAAAATTTAGTAACGGAATCTGATCGGATGTGATCGGATTCAGAAGGTGACCAGTATTGGATGTGCTGTAATATTTTTTAAAGAAACAAAGAAGTTCAAAGTTTTTGCTTTATTCTGTAGATCGATTATGTAGTGTTTCTAATGTAATAAGAAGCGTAATCTTGTTCCTTTTACGAAATAAAAAATATCATGCAATAATAATATTTATTTCTTAATAATGAGAAAAAAATTGCTAAATATATTTTAACAGAGTTAAATTGTCGTTAATTACAGATTTCTTTTACATAGCTTCATCACTGTTGAAGAGAAATAAAGTATTGTTTATAAATAAGATATCCATTTACAGTTATCTTCTGACAGTTATTATATACAACCAAGGAAGTATTCCATGCTTCTCCGAAGTGTTTACACACGCTAGGAACCGCCATTTTATCTAATTTTTAAAATTCTTTTCTCCCCTTACTGGTTAAAACGGACGGCTTTAAGTCTAGTAACGGAATCCAATCGGACATGATCGGATTCAAGAGGTGACCGGTATTGGACGTGCTGTAACATCTTTTAAAGAAACCAACAAAAGTTTAAAGTTTTTGTTTTATTCTGCAGATTGATTATATAGTGTTTCTAATGTAATACGAAACATAATCTAGCTTAAGCTCATTTCTTTAATGAAATGAAAAAAATATCCTACAATAATAATTTTTTTCTTAGTAATGAGAAAATAATGGCTAAATATATTTAAACTGTGCAAGGAAGAAAGTCAATGTCTTGTATTTTCCATTAATATAATTACATGATTGAAAGTAATTTGAAATTTAAAGAAAAGTAACTGGTTGTTTATAATAAATTGTTTCATGTAATTTTTTAAAACAAGGAAAATGTACGTTTCAAGGATTTAAAAAATCCTTTTGATAGAAAGATACTCCTCCTAAAGAATTAGATTAATTTAAAATAACGTTCTTGAAACAAGAGCTCAATGAAGATAAATTAACGTTTTATTATTATATAAATATTAATAAATAGATAACCATGCAATTGGATTATATAAAGTATTTCAGAATTTAAAATTGATTGTTTTACACCGATTTTTTATAGGTGTAAAATAAGAAATCGGTGTAAAACAATCGATCTTCTACGATAATCTTTTATCGATATCGATAATTTTGTACTTCTGCTTTTTGTTCCGATATTAATATATGTTTAGATTAAATAGAAAAAAATAAGGATATAAAATACATCTGCAAAAAGAAACCTTGCTTTTCTAAAGTTTGAAAGTTGTCTGCTTACGCAATGGAATAAATATCAAAATATTCAGCCTTTTTGATATCGAATTTTTTTATATTGTGCATTTTTTTATTATATCGACTGTTTGCTATCGATATTATTTTACCAATTTTTAGATTCTTATCAAAATAATAAATCACAATACAAAATTGGATAAGTTTAGTTATATTAACACCCAGTTTCTAAAGGAACATTGGATCTATTTCAGGGCAGCCTCTTAATTTTGAGCCTCGGTCAGGCGACGAGAACGGAATCGGAGTTTGCCCCTCTTTCCCAAACTTCCACGCCTCACTAGTGGGAGGACTTTCAACAGTGACTCATTTGACGTCCGCTAATCCCGTCTGACGCTCCAGTTTTTAGGTGGAATCTGGTCTCTAATTTAAAAACAATATTTTATGGAGCCAAGACTTCATTATTGAATTACCGTGTCCTGATACAAGGTCGGTTTGCTTGTTTTTAGTATAGTTTTGTTATATTAACATCCCGTTGTGAAGCAACACTAAGCATTTTGGGGACGGACCTCGACATTTTGAGCCATGGTCAAATGACATGGATGACACCTGAGCTGGCACTCCCCTCTCCATGTCACACCACACCAGCGGGAGGATGTTTCGCCTAACTGATTTAACGTACAAGAAACCCCCTTACACTACGGTTCTCCGGTGGAAGCGAGTCTCGATCCTCAAACCTTCCGTTTCCGAAACGAGACCTTACCACCAGGCCACTTCGGCTCCGACACATGATCAGCTTTTATATTTGACTATCTGGTACCAGGCGCGTTGCTACTACTGTATAAATAATCTTGGAAATATTGTTTGGAATTTGAAATAATTATCTAGTTTAATTAAGAATGACAGTAAGAAGGATATTTATTTTCTTGTCGGCAATGAATACATTCATTGAAATAGAAGGATACATAAAAGAGAAGCATAAGTAGTAGTTATTCTATTTTTATTATTATATTCTACAAGCAAATATTCATTTTTAAATAACAGATTTGTGAATTTTCTTAGAATTGTAAAGCTTTGCATTCTTTCAGATTGGTAATGAAAGAATCTATTTATTGTATCTCGTGATTCGTTTCATATTCGCTCAGTATTATTGAGTTCACTATTAGAAAATGTGATTAAAATATCTTCTTTTAAAATCCATTAAACACAGAAAATATATTTACACAATAAAATAGTTGATATAGTTGAAAAAAAAAATGTTTTTTTGAAAACTAAGATGGTGCAAAATGTTTTCAAATATAATATTTTCAGAACTTGTAGCAAAAAACACTAAAATTTTATCAAATATTTAGTTAAAATTTCAAATCTATCGTATTGATTTTCCTAAAACTTTCTCGCTCCCTCTAAAAAAAACTATTACCACAGAGAACGACTTATATAGCATTTACCTGCAATAGCTACGAAATATTGTCTAGCTTGAGTTTTGCATCTTTACTGAATCTGCTATATCTCCTTGGCGAGTTATTTGGATGTTAATCCGTAGTTAATAGATATGATAAATAGATCTGAAAATATTTTTTATACCTTAGATGATTATATTGTGCCAATAACTTTCCCGTAACAATCCCTATAATTTGCAAATAATAAGTAGTCGATATTTAATCAGAATCAGATGAGTGATACGACTGCACATAAGACACATACACACAAACATACATTTTTATTTATACAGATGTCTGATACATCTGCGCATGTAGAGCAATACAATTTTGTAATTCATTTCTTCCTTTAATTCCAAAATAATCCCAAACAGCGGAACCTCTCTTTAATGCCTCTAATCTTCTGTCTGAGAACATCCCATTACACGAAACTCTACAGCGTCGCACGGAAGGCTGAACTATTTTAACAAATAGAAACTACCTCGAGATTTATCTCGGTTCATCTTGAAACTTCGCTAGGAAAACTCTTGACATCTGCGGAATATTTATGTATGACTACAATCGACTTCAATTTTATTGAATTCCAGAATCAGTCCTCTCTCCCACCCTGAAGGCAGATGCAACTTTTTTTTCGAAAGGTAATAAAGGGTGTGTAAATTTCGGATGTGACCAGTGTTAAAATTTACGATGCTTCCTTTTAGAATATCAAAGAAAATTTATAATATATCTTTTTGTTAAGAAATTTGAGAAAAATATATATGACTGGGAACTGCAGGTCTACATGGAATTAAAAATAATACTGGGAACTGCAGGTCTACATGAAATTAAACTTATTACTGGGAACTGCAGATCTACATAAAAATTAAAAACTTTATGGATTCAATGCATAAAGTATCTGTGAGAAAAATTAACAGAAGAATATAGGATATCTCTCTGAATTTACGTTATGTGGTCAGAATTACGGACTGCAATACTGGTATACTTAGATGCAAAATTATTCAAATATATCAAGATTCCAGTATGCCAGGATACCGAATATAGGTATCTTGAGCCATTAGAGTCAATACCGGTATACAAAAATATAAAATTGTTCAAATATATCAAGATACCGGGTTACCGAATATGGGTATCTTGAGCCTTTTGAGTCAATACCGGTATATAGAGATACAAAATTGTTCAAATATCTCACGATACTGGTATACCGGGATACCGAATACGGGTATCTTGAGCCATTTGTACAAATATGTAATACCGGTATTCACAAGTTTAAGTACTGTTTTTTCGGTATTTACTAGAAATTTTTAAAATTATCTCCACTATATGCTCAGAGATCTCCAATATAACAAAATAGTATACGTTTTTTTTTTGTCTCCATTAAAGGCAAAATTAATTAGAATTATTATTAGAATACAAAGTTGCATCGTACAATCAAGATGAATGATAAAATAAAGTTGTGGTGGGATGTAGATTATAATGATCTGTTCAGGAAGTAACAGGACTTATGATTTCAGGAACATTTCTTTAATAATCACATTCACACACTGAACAAACACAAAGACAAGACATTTAGGCATGCAACTTATCAGTACAGTCTCACATCTCATTCTGATTACACTCGCAATGCGTAATGCATAATGAGATGACAAATGGGATAGCCTTACGAGGCATCGCCATCGAGTATCCAAAAGAGAATATAAAAGTTATGTAATTGCTACAATGTTTGATAACGAATTGCAAAACTCTCACA
This sequence comes from Argiope trifasciata, assembly GCA_026543055.1. Classification (NCBI taxonomy): domain Eukaryota; kingdom Metazoa; phylum Arthropoda; class Arachnida; order Araneae; family Araneidae; genus Argiope; species Argiope trifasciata. The sequence goes on along the minus strand of JAPMOQ010037853.1, from coordinate 719,853 downwards.
AATAAATAAGAAAAACCCTTGGCTAAATAAGAAAATTAACAAAAAACAAAATACTGTTCAGAAATTAACTATATGCAAAACTATCCGAAGAAAAATAGATTCATTTGAAAGTGAGGGATTTAGAAGCAAAAGGGGAAAGTATTTGGAAAAAGTATATCACGCATTGTAAACAGTACCACCAATTAGCTTAGATGCCGAACGACCATTTTTGATAGACCATCTTTGCACAAAATTACGTTCCTGGCTCAATGACAATAAAATTGATGCATTATGTTTTTTTAAGATAACGTTTTAAAAATTTTGTATAGTACCACAGATTGAATAGCGGTGTTTACGATTTCTTATGTTTAGTTGGTTTGTTAATTTACTTTTAATGGCTCAAGAGCCAAAAGTAGGCTATAGCGCCAATCATATGGTTTAAATGGCACCAAGTGAGAAGTTAAAATATTTTAAGTATAATAAAAATCAAGTCGGTAAAAGTAGCAATCAAACCGAGAGTTCAGTCAGGCAAAACTAGTCCATTGTTGAAGAATAGCTATATAAAATGATGAAATCCAATATCCTTCAAATAGTTAAAAATATGCTGATGGGGAGGTTCTCCCATTCATTCTCGTAAGTTAAGAGAAGTTGAGTTAAAATATGTCATGAGATGAGCATTAAAGTTTTGGCACTCAGATAGGATATGTGCAACAGCAAAATCAGCATTACATGATGGACATCTAGGAGCTCTCTCAACGGATAATAACATTTTTTTTATGATTTAAATAAATAGGATGCTTTAAATTATGATTTAAATTTTAAATAATACATTTTTTATGATTCAAATAAATAAAATGTTCTTTTACTTTTTGTGATCATTTATATACTATCATAATTTATAAGTTATTTTTTGTGATAACTGTGTTTAATAAAACTGGCAAATGAAACAAACAAACAAAAAAACACCTGTGTTTTCTTTCTTTTTGTAAAAGTTCTAGTACCGATATTAAAACCTGTATCCCAGTATTAAGATCTAAAAAAGTACCGGATATTGAATTTTTACTTCGATATTGCACTCTCTAGTCAGAATGTATCATCAATTTGTTTTTGTATTGAAAGTTTTATTTTTATATCGACTTTGGAGAAGTAACTTCCTTCCTTTCTTTTTTTATTTATTTATCCACTATTGAGCTTTCCGCATCTCGAAACATTCAACAGATAAATATATGTTGAACATGTTCAGAATAAAAAGAAAATAGAGAAAATTCTTCTTAAAATAAAATTTAATTGATAATAACAATTGTCAAATGAAGTAGATAATGAATTGATGTAAGCGGATTTGAAATGAAAAAACAAAATATAAATTGCTTTATTCTTATTTGTGTGTAAATATTTTGTCAAATGCAAACTTATGCCGGGTTTACACCAATTCAGTTATAGGTTGACTAGTGAGCAGCACATGCGCAGAAATGGACTAATATATGTTTGCTACAATTTCATAAGACAGATTCAGGCATTCAATGCTTAGCTCGAAATTACAGTTTTGTCGACTCTGAACTTTTCTTTTTCATTTGAGAATGATGGATACTAACACAAAAAACACAATAATTTTTTTAAAAAAAGGTCAACGTATCTAATTTTTTAAAAACTAGTATAAAAGGCAAATAAAATGAAAAAAAAAGAGTAAAAAACTCCAGAATTAATATACGACAAATGGTTAACATTTTCACGCCAACAGAAAAAACCTTGCCAAATTCTACAAACTCACACACAGTAAAAATAAAATACAATTTAGTGGCATGTCAATGTCCATTAAAAAAATATTGCCATCGACAGAACAGCATTTTTCAGCTTTTCTATGCCTGCGTTTCTTATTGGCTTTCTTATAACTGGACGAATGTAAAACTAGTATTTTTTAAAATGAAACTTCTTATTATATAGTCATGATTCTTGTTAATTATTATAATATCGGTTTCTGCATTTGCTAAAATATAAAGAGGAACAGCTCTCAAATGTGAGAGAAAATAAACATTTTAAAATTCCTGCGATTAAATAAAGTATAGCTCATTGAACTCATATTCGAAACATAGTAGTATGATAATGTGAAGGCCTAATTCATCCTATTGTTTTGGTCTAGCTTTATGGTATCAATCCTTAAAATTGTGAGAAAAAATTTATATCACATTTCTTGAGATATTAAAAAAATATTTAATAATAAGCAGAAAAAATAATATTCATATTCACATTATTATTCATGTTCTTGATACTTTGATCTATAAACTAGTTTTTTGTACCTTAAACTGCTAAAAAATAATTTTTTGAGCGCTATATTTCTAGGAAATTTTTGAAAAAAAAAATATTAAAACTGTGATCAATTTTGAATTTATAAAAATCCCGAACAAAAAGTAATTTTATTTCTGTCATCACCTAATGTCAAAAAGTAACTGACAATCAATTTTGGTTGGTATAGGCTTAATATAGTTCAAAAAATTGAAAAAAGTAGTTCAAAATCGACTTTTGAACTATTTTTTTTACCACACACATCATATGAAACAATTTACATGTAGCCTGTCAGATTAACCGTTCAAAAACTGTGAGTAGTTAATTTAAAATAATAATTTAAAAAAAAGAATAATTTGTTTGATGACTTTAAAAGATTTACCAGATTCTAAAATTTGGTTGAATTTTATATCCTTTGTTTAATTTGAGCAGAAGTTTCTAAGATATTTAAATTTATATATTCAAAATATTTCGCAGAACCTTCCTTTTTAGCATCTTTTAGCATCTTGATGTGTTATGTTGAACAATTGCGTAGCTCAGATAAGATTATTAAATGGAAGTCCATAAAAAAAGAGGGAAACATCTCGAGGTTTGACCAAGCTCTTATTGAAAAATATTTCTTTGGAAACTTCTTAGTATACTTAATGCTTAAGGCCCATCAAATATAAATTAACGTAATACTACAGTTCAGAAGATATAAATTACTTTTCTTTCACAAAGTAATTTCAAACTGATATTATTCGATAGATTATCGATGCTGTAAATAATGACAACTAAGACAAAGTATTTCAGCATATTTATTTATAGAATATTATCGAAATGCCTAAAGTAAAGATGATTTCGACACAAATTTTTTGCTAACATTGTAAAGTTTGATTGAAACAATTTTTTTAAATATTTCGAATATTAGGCTTGAATTCAAGGACATAGTTAAAAAGGAGAAATCAAGCAGTGTCATTAATGAAGAAATCAACATTGTAAACCTTCTAATATATTAGCAAAATTTCAATAATATCATTCACGGTTGAAAGGATAGAGGGCAGCACCAAAATAAAATTCTTTTAACTAATGACTATTGTTAGTTTTGATTTGTTCTTGCACACTGAAAGACTAGAAAATATAATTATGTAGACTAGATAAAATTTAGAGTTATTACAGTTATTATTACTTGAAATGTATGTAAAAATTTGTAAGATTTGCTAATACAATTTTTCCCACAACATTTTTAAATGTTTGTATTTTGATTATGCATAAGTGAAAAGGCTTAATGTTGTACAAAAATGGAAATCCTTGAAAATGGAAATCCTTGAAAATGGAAACCTTTTGGAATGAATACATCTTCTATCACATCTAAAGAAATCGAAAATAAAAAATACTATCTTTTTGACTGTATATTTCAATATGCTATTTAAATTGTCAAATGCACGTACAAAATCTTAACAGTAAAAGAGTGAAAATAGCCTTTTATGGAGATAGCCACATATTCAATACAGACGCATTACAATACTGATCATCTTAAGATTAAGGAAAAATATAGTTGGATATTATACATTCATCTATTATTATAAACTGAATAGGAATCACGTCTGCTGGATCGTTACAGTCCTAATTTCTTTAAGTGATAAAATACCTTAAAATTTTCAGTATCTTATTGTATAAACTCATACGGCCATTTATATTGTTATTGTTTTTATTTTTCTTAATTAAATAATCTTTGTAATAATCTGTTAAATCATTGTAATAATCTTAAACAATATTTTTGATAATCTTTAATTGTTAGATCTTTGGAAAATAATTTGTCCTCTAAGTAATCATCTTGAAAAAAGTTTCAATGTACTAGTAGCACAAATTTGCAATCTTAACATGCGACAATTTAGTGGATATTATGACTATTTCAATAAACTGACTATAATAACAATCAATGCATAAGAAAAATTTCTATTGAGCATTATCTACATCAACAGACCATACAGAAGAAAGAATTGCACTTACTGGATCCATTGCACCGGAACCATAAATGACTTTTTGGATTAGGAGTTGAACCTTCCTTATAGCACTGTATCTGTGTACTTTTCGTGGACGTATTCGCTCTTAGGTTCTTCTGACTTGGATCCATACAAGGGTTCATCGGCTACCCTCCCCGTGAAGAAAACTACAAGGCGAAGAGAAAATTTAAACAAAATCAGAACTGTCGAAAAAATAGCACAAAATCAAAACAGTTGTCGAAAAACAAGTATGTTAATACTAAGCTTACTATTATTTTATCGATACATTAAAATTGTCATTGGAAAACGGTCATTCGACCATCTGTGGCATGTTTAGTGCTTAAAGATATTAGATTTAAAGCTTTGCAATTGGAAAAATAATTCGATGTGTAATTATCCACTTGACGATGATGATGTCGTGTCCTTGTTTCCACATAAAAGGGGTGCAGTAGCTTGAGAGGATAAAGCCCCTGAGCACCCATAGGACAGAAGTCTAACATTCACACATTCGCTTGTATAATACAGCTTTACGGGGGGGGGGCACATTCATGCAGATCACAGACAGAACACAGAACAACCATGCCAGAACCGGGACGCCGACATCACGGGGAAGACACGCTACCCCTATGCCAAAGTATTCACTAAATATTTGGAATAAATAAAATAAATATATGTTTGTTTTAAATCGAATTTTGCAGGCAGATTAATCTGCATCGTTTTATTGGTCTAAAAATACTTTTAATTAAAATAAATAGAGCAAAGAGGGATGCACCGTCTTGAGTGGTTCCAGAGAGGAGATATCCAAGTGCAAAGGGCTAATATAAGATGTACATAAAATAAGCATTTGTACAAAATTATCATGTAGAAAGCACTTTAATGAAAATGCTTCAGATTAAAAAATATTTGTGATTAAACTTTCCTGACACAATGCATATGGGATGGAAAAATGCAACTGTAGGTTTAGCTAGTGAGCACATTAGCAATTGAATGTTTTGCTCGACACGTCAGTGAAAAAATAATTAGCATTCGTAATGAAAAGAATACATATGAAGATAATAGTAAGTAGGCTAATACCAGGCGTATCAGCAAGTGCTGATATGCCTGATACTATCCTGATAAATGTTTCAAAAAAATAATATTTGTCAAGTGTTCTCTTTGCGCGTTTATTCAGTTAAATAACTGAAACCTGCTATAAAATTCTGCATATGGGCAAAAAGATGGAAAAAAGGAGTATTAAATTCTAAAGTTTATTATATTTTAAAAATCTTTAAAAAAGTGGCTTAATGAGTCAAGATAGAGAAATATATAAGGAAATACTTAATATACCAAATGTTATAAGGAATTAAACTCCTTTCATGTGAAAATTCTTTTAATAAAAAATTTATTTTTATTTAAAATATTATAATATACAGAAGTCATTTATCATTTAAAATATTTATCGTCTGCATTTAATTAAAATTAGGAAATCAATTAAATCAATTTTTTTCTGAAAATCCCTTAATTTCTCTTCCCCTTATTTTGACTAATAAACTTATTCTGAGTTTATTAGTCAAAATAGGGACAAGAGGACAGAGGACAGGAAAGGATATTTACATTTAACAAAAAGATGAACTTGGATTATACGCGGAGTTAGAAAGCGGAAAGAGTTGCAGATAATGTAACACATTGGAAAAACAATTCTAATTCACAATAAAACACTTGAAAACAATTTTTATTTGTTGTAAGGACCCTAATCATTAAATTATGAGGAATAAAGGGAATATTTGTATTTTTTAAATTACATAATTCTTTTTTTTACAGCCGGCATCCAGGCATAGGAGTAGAGTATCTTCCCCGTGATCTGGGCGTCCCGGTTCGGGCATGGTTGTTCTGTATTCTATCTGTGAGAAGTATGAATGAGCTCCCCTGTAAAAAAGGTTTGTGCAAGCGAATGTGTGTGTCGCCTTCATTTGAACCTACCTCTGGGTGCTCAGGGTTCTTTACTTTCAGAAGCTACTGCACCCCTTTTCCGTGGAAACACGGACACAACATCATCATCTTTTTTACAAAATAATAAAATATTTTTATGTTAAAACACTTCTTACTTTCGTTTGTCATTGATTTTTATTTAGTATTTTAAAATTAACAACAGTATTTAATCTCGATCACATTTAGTAATATTATGCAGAATATTTTTTTGCTTCTTCTCCTCAAAGTTTTTTTGCCACTTCAAATTGCTATATAAAGTACGATTACTTTTTTACACACAATACGATACACAATTTTGTACTAATTTAAAATCATACTGTCAGAAATGTCATGGAATTCAGATGAAAGCTTGGAGGAAACTGAATGAAAAAGTGTCTAATGGTGCAGTAAGCAAGATAAAAGAATGGTGTAGAATTCCGAAAATGTACTCAGCCTTCTATTTCTCAACCTTTAGCAAGTTAGAATCTTCGAAAAGTGGATTCTTGGGATGCTTAAATTCCAATTTCCTTCAAAATGTATCACCATGTTTTACATTACTATTGCAAACACTGTTAAAAATACTTAAGTTTATGAAGGATGATATTTTCTTAAGTGAGAGACTTAACACATTTATTGCTACCGACGAGATATCCCGTCTTTCAGATACGTCCAATTACAGGTTTCTGTATACAAAAATTTATTTCTTATGCCAGTTTAGAAAATTAAGGTATTCTATACATTGGAGCGTTCAAAAAGACAAATTTTAACCCACAGAAACCTGTAATTCTAAGTATCTGAAAGACGAGATATCTCGTCGGTAGCGTTGAAAGTGCTAAGAGGTTTCCATAATATTTTAAAACCAATATATTAAGATCAACAAAAGAGATATAATAAGATGCGTTTAGTTTAAAAGAGAGATGAAAAACAGACGCATTAATAATGCAAAGTGCAAAAATTAACTTTTTTGTTAATTTTGGATTGATTAACTAGTTGATTGATTGAATGTTTAATTATATTCATGTAATTAGAAAATATTGCATTATTCTTTCTTATGACTTTTATAATAAAACTGAAGTATTTAATTGAATTTCGTCTTTATTCTTCGATGGAAATATGAAACACATATACCTGCAAACATATATACATTGCCAAGATGATTTTTTCAATTTGATTCTTTTATGGTTAAAATCTAAGCCAATAGTGACTAACGTTTCAACAAATCCACCGCACTATTAGATAATATCCGTTGCACTTTAAAATTCAAACAAATAACAGTAATCCTGGCATTTGTTCCATTCTTTATTTTTATTTCTTCCGTCTCAGTCGCAAATCACTACGGAAATTCACATTCATTGCAACTTTCCAGTTGGATCTTAACATAATAAACTAACTCAATTTAAAAACAACCCCCTAGTGATTTCTTGATGTAATTTTCGAAACTTTCTTTTTATAAAGTTAGAAATTTACTTCCAGAAAAGTAATGTGTAGAAAAGATTTGAATCTGTTGTAAAGTATAATTTGGTAAAACTTGATTTGCCTCATTTGATAAAACTTGAGACTTTTGTTTCAAATTACATTCGTATCCAGAGTTATTTTTCTTTTTGGAATGAAACGTTTCAACACATTTATTTTATTTGAATGTATTACGAGCTGTTGCATAATATTGTTATTTGAGCTGATATTTGTTTTAAATTACAAGTATTCATAAAATTATTCTTAAAGTTAAGATTTTTATGAATATATTAAACGCATATCTTTATAAACAAATAAATATATATTTACATACTATTAAACGAATGAATAAATTTATAATATTATCATTGGATACAGTTACATCGCAGAAAAAAACCCGCATTTTTATTTATTTTGACTTTCGAATTAAAGTTTTGAATCTTTCCATTAATGATAGTATATTGTGATGCTAAGTTTAATTAATTATTTTAATATTGTTCAAAATTAGACAGCGGAACGAGAAACAACTGAATACGTAAATTTAGGAAATTTCAACAGCTGAATTTTTTTCAGCAATATTTATGAAAACCATTATACCTGAAAATCTGAAAAGGATTTAGTCTGTAAATGACTGATTTTAATTTATAGAAATTGAATTTATCATACATAGATCATTGCCGGTGTCTTGGCTTAGGGGCAGCATATCTTCCTCATAATTTGGGCATCCCGGTTCGGGAATAGTTGTTCTGTGTTCTATCTGTGTGATGTATGTATGAGCCCCCCCCCCTGTAAAAAGGAGTTGTGCAAGCGAATGCGTGTGTCACCTTCATTTGTGCTAAAAGTCAGACTTCTGCCCTCTGGGTGCTCAGGGGTCTTTACCCTCAAAAGCTACTACACTCCCTTTCCGTGGAAACACTGGTATGACATCACCATCATACATAAAGTATTAAAAATAATAAAGAAAACACTATTCTAATTATTTAAAGTGTACAGAAAATAATTAATTGAACTCTTAAGGTATGAGCCTTCTCTTTTGATTCTTGTATAAGTACCCCTGCATTTTACTATCAAATATTTCAAATAAAAAAAAGAAGAGTATTAAAAAGTGGAAATTTTCAATTCAATTATTTTTTGTAATTATTTTAGAATTTACTTCATATCTCATATTATGAATAATTTTTAAATTTAATAAATAGCTGGTGCCGCTTGAATCATACGAAATGTTATTTAATTATTTTAAAATTAAACAAAATTAATTAATTTAAAATCAATCAAATTATGATATCCGTTTTTCATTGAGAAAAACACAAATGTATACAGATTCAAAATTTTAGGAAAATTGTAAAAGCGAATGAAAAATAAATGATAAAATTTCATACTTATTATATGAAATAAATTAAATAAAAGTCTGTAAAAATATATAATTAAAACAGTATAAGCGTATACGAAAAGAATTAAAATTCCCATAAATATTAAACATTTTATTTTTTAAATTTTATTTCTTTCCATCCATTTTCCATTTCATTATTTTCTGTTTTTATGACTTCTATAAAAATACCAGTATTTATTTTGTTTTTTAGCTATGATTTTGGAAGAAAGGAGGTAGAAGTAATCAAAAGATTGACTTTGAAATTCTAAAATATAGAAGAAGATAGTTTTGACCAGCAGTACGCACGCACGCACGCGCACACACACACACACATACACACACACACACACACACACACAC
>JAPMOQ010037853.1:681974-710081 GCA_026543055.1 Argiope trifasciata | reverse complement strand
CTCACACACACACACACACACACACACACACACACACACACACACACACAGCATTGTTGTGAAAGAATGCCAAAATCTGACTTAATTTTTTATTCTGAAAAATAACAAATTGTTTTAATATACTAATTTCGAATCTCTGATGTATATTAGCGGCAAAGTGTACTATTTTTGTAGAGTTTTAACAAACATTCAAAAAACGCATGTTTAGCTTCATTATTATAGTCAAGATTAATGTATTTCAGTTATGTGCTACAATTTAGGAAAGGATAAATATGTGAATATTCCGTTTTTCTCTAACAAATAAAAAATTTGATTTATTAAACTCATTTCTTTATTTACTGTTTGACTCCTCCTTCGCTTGTTCCTTGGATCTCGCTCGATGAGTTCAGAGACATCTCATCTGATCTAATTTTCTTTTTTATAAATTACTCATAAGTTACAAGACACTCAAATGCCGTGATTACACTTCCTTCACTTCACCTTAATCTCGAACTGAGGGTGACTCTGGCAGTTATTTTTAAATTGAGATACATAACACTCCAGATGATGATGCCAAGTTATAAAACTTTATATCACTTTTCTGTGTCGTCTGTTTTTCACTATTTGGGACAGTTGGGCACGTTCTACGCTAAGAATCAAGAGAAATGGTGGATAAAATGGAATTCGTGATACAAATACAGGCCGTAGATGTTGAGATGGGTTATCTTTTTTTTTGGTGAGAGGAGGGAATGGGGATTCTGTAATGGATTTCACTTCAGATAATACACGGTTGATAAATAACGCAAAATGTCATCCACGTGGTTGCTGTTGTGGTAGTTTCCTGCTATGCGGTGGATCAATTGGTGATGATATTTTATTTCTTTACTGATGTAGCGTATAAGATTCATGAAATACTGTCATCTAGTAGAAATGTTTTGAATTGTGAAAGAAAATGCGCAGTTATGAATTGCGTTTCTTCTATGACAAATACAAAAAGATGTGATTTAGTTCTTGTTTAGTTTAATTACATTAACGTCCCGATTTTTAAAACAATACTAAGGTTTTTTGGGATGAATCTCGCAGTTTTGAAAAGTAGACAGATGACAAGGAAGACACGTGACCTGGCACCCCCTCTTCAAGTTCCTCCACTACACCAGTGGAAAGAAGTTTGAACAGACAGAATTAACGTGCACCAGACCATCTTATATGAACCTAAAGCTTCTAAGACCTTACATTCTACACAGCCCTCTAAAGGGATGTGATATGATGATTAAAGCATTCTACAATAACTTTTACTTAAAATAAAGGGTATATATATTCGTATTTGTGTGTATATATTTATATTTATGTTCTACGACAACAGACCACTTGACACAATTTATGAAAGCAACAAATAGTTTTATAAAAAATTTGAACAATAATGATTTTCCTAAAAACTACTGCAATTTTAATATTTTTATAAAAAGAGAAATGATTAAATATTAATTTTTAATTTGAAATAAAATAAAATAGACGGGCTCAGAACCTCCATTTATCTTTTTTTTTCTCTACTTGACACTGTATTTAAATTTGAATAGCGAATAGGATGGTATGATGAGATTTTAAATTTTAAACTTATCCGAATCCGTTTCCAGTTTCGTTTACTTAATTATATTAATTTAGATTTGTTTCATAAATAGGTTTTATTTCATTTAGCTTATATATATATATATATATATATATATATATATATATATATATATATATATTGGTAATTATTTAATAACAACTAACTAAAATAAAGTGTTTGTTTGTTGACGTAAGAAGGAATATCAAAAAATATATAGAAGGGAGTAAATATTAAGCAGGTAATAAATATTAACTGGAATAATATTAAGTGCAATAGTATGTAATAATAATATATAATTGAATAATATTGACTGGAATATTATATAATAATAGTATATAATGGAATAATATTAACTGGAATAGAATAAATTAAAACCTTTAATTATTAATTAACATCATTAAATTACTTAAATTAATTTTAAAAAAATTTCCCTGTAGATTGATATTATTCCGTACAAAACCTTATCCACTGACTCTAGAATTATTTGTTAAATAAAGAGTTAAGCTGATTTGAAACGTAAAGATAATTTTGTTGCTGAACATATTATACAGTATTATTAAGCCATTCACTCTTGGAATAGTTTGAGATTCTAACAAAAATACTTATCGTCTGATTCGTTATAATATTGTTTGGTTAATTCCATTCTACTATCTGGGCGAATGACAGAGTTCTTAATCTTCTAATACCGAAGAGTTAATTAATTATTCTATTTAGATAAGGGAAAGTCTTTTCTTGTTGACTGGAATGGAGAATCCCTAGATTGGGAATGCCTACCCCAGGATATGTCAGAGGATTTGTTTGGTGATAAGCACTCTACTAGTTAGTGGGATATTTGAATAACTGAATATATAGGCAGAAGCATATTGATTTTACTTCATCTTTCATGTATTAAATGTGACAGATATATGTGTATTATCTGCAATGGTATCTTTGTACTAAAGTTATTTCTATGAACTACTAAGTTCTACAAAGATTTTCTTGACGATTTGGAACTATTATTTCTTCTGATAATTTGGAATTGAATTATGCTTAAAGAAATGGCGCAGTTGATTGAATATTTTTCGAGAATTACAATTCAGCAATGTTTTTATTTTTTGTGATATAATTACTCTTTCTAGAATTAAGTAAAGATGAACAGAGAAATCTATTCCTTTGTAATTAAAACGGATAGAACAAATTAGTTCTTTGAAAGAGGATGTATTTTTATTCGAATAATTTAGAATGTTTTGTAACTGGAAAAGTTCCTCTATGACCTGGGAGTTAGGTCTCGGCTCAATGCAGTCGGCAGAACTGCAGTGTAAGGGGGTCTGTTGCGCATAAAATCCATTGGGGATAAACGTTCTCTCGCTGGTGTGAAGTGGTGTAGAGAGGAGTGTCACCAATTAAGATTTCGTCCTTGTCATCTGAGAGCAGTTCAGTATTGCTAGGTTCGTCTCGAAACAACACTAATGTATCTTTAAAACCCAGGCCGTTCATGTAACTAAACTAAATTTAAGTAACAGGAAATGTTTTATTATACACTAACTTCTTTTAAGTTCCGAAAAAATTTCGGACAAGTGGAATAAAAGCATAAATCAATTCTTCATACCATATTCATCAGAAATGTTATCTGAATTCTCAAGAAAACTCTTACTAGAAACTATAATTAAGCTGTCGAATAATGAACTTTGAATCAAAATTGTTCAAGAAGAATGGGATTTCTATATCCACAATAATAATTTGGGTGAACATACCCGGAAATGGTTTTTGTGTTAATAAATTTCATCAAACTAATCAATAAAAATGATGATAAATTCTTTTCTGGACAACTTTTTAAGATCATATCTACAAATCTCATCAATAAGGAAAGGCCTCAATATCTTTCCAATGACGCTATGGATCTTTCAGGAGTCCCTAGAAGATAACAGCCCAATTCTTCTCCCTTTCGTTGTGATAGATTGAATACCATTGCTCGGTTGAGATTCTTTTCTAAATGGGTATGGGGCCAAAGGACTGTAATAATAAGAATTAAAGGATCTCCGCGCATATATTTGTTTAATAGTTATCAGCTAAGAGGAGACATGTTTTGTATAATAATAATTTAATGATAGGAGCTGTCTTTGAAGTTTTTGCAGAAAATTTTCTTGCTGTTGAAAGAGACAGTTGGAATTTTCCAGTGTTCTGAAGTATTCGCACTAAAATGATCTTACGAAAGAGAAGGTTAAACGGAGGCTCATGCGTCAAGGGAGATTTCTATGCATTTATTGAGTTTAAATGGCATTATATTTTATTTTTTCCAAGACTGGAAAGTAGTGGTATATGAAATATTGGTTAAAGTTTATCCTTAGATATAAAAGTGTTTTCGAATTATATTAGAGACTTCTAATATTATATAAAGACTTTCGAATTATATTTAAATTTGCAAGCGATACAGATGAAAATAAAGTAAATAAACTATTTTTTAATTTAAAAAGTAATCATCATAAATATTAATAAATTTATCCCACTATAAAACAAGATGGTCGATACATTTTTGGAAAAAAGTTTACGGTTACCAACGGAATCATGATTGTACCAAGGTATGCGTATCTTCGTCAGAATATTACACCTGGTCATACACTTTTAGGTTCAAAGCTTCAATAAATAAGATGGGCAATTTTGTGAATGTAAGGCCATGCATTCCTTTCTGCGGGGCTTCAAAAATATGCAAATGGAAAGGAGAGATAGCGGACATTCGTGCATAACTAATTAATAGCATTCATGACTAATTGCAAACATTTGGGCATAACTAATTAATAGCATCATAATTAATTGCAGACATTCAGGCATGAGTTTCACTCTATGATTATCTTTCTGCAGCAAGAACAAAACACTACAGCACTGTTCCTCTTTCCTGGTCTCGATAGTGATGTCAGATGCCCGTACGACTCACTGACTTCATTTCAAGAGAATCTAACCGACAAATAACCGAACAGTGAGCATTCTTCCTGATTCCCAATAGAAGATAATTTTATTCTAGAGCATTCCTACGTTATAAAACTCTGTGGTAAATTCTTTATATAGTCTGTCTCGTTTCCATTTGAGTGCTTCTTATAATTCTGATGAACTTTCTTTGAAATCCTGTCTATATCAAAGGTTTTAGATGTTTTTTAGGTAAAGATTTCAAACGCTTCAGTAATTTATGATTTGGGGTTCGTTTGACTTGAAATTGGAAATATTATGCCTCATTTATACATTTCTCTGTCTATAAACTCAGTACGATTGTTATAGTATAATTCAGCTTTTGATACGATTCATCGATTAAGATTAAAATTTTATTTAAATTTCTGAAAGAGGATTTCATTTTCTGAAAATTGCAAATTACTTTTTTATGTGAAAATACTTATACTTTGCATGTTTTCTGCAAATATATGCGGGAATCTAATCAAATCTCGAAAAAAATGACTCTTTAGATAGCGGTGTGTGTCTAAGAGTAAAGACCCCTTAAACACACGCATAGTGTCTAAGGTGTCTTAATATTTACGGACTCAGTTTCCAAATTAAGAAAAAAATAATGCAAATTAAGGATGAGAAGGCATTTTAAAAATAAAAGAATTTATTTACAGTTAAAGGAAAAAATTCACATGGGTATTATTTACTAGAAAATAAGAAATAGATTAAAAATGGAGATATGAAAGTAACAAAAAATTTAATACTTTCCTATTGGAGGAAGTTAAAAATCTTTTAAAAAAAAGTGTATTATGTGACTGAAACAACTTATTGTGTAGTTAACGAGCTCAAGACGTCTTTAACGAAAGGTGGTTAATCGGCCTGTGCCTGAATATTAGTTTTGTCGGCATTTCGTAATCTCGGCAGATGCCAATGGAATGTTGTATTAACAAAAATTATCGTCATTTGGGAAATAATCAAATCTTTTATAATTCTCGCTTTGAATCATGTCCTTCAATGGAGAAGCAGAATCAAACGATGACAAACCAAAATAGTTTCATAGAATATCCTACATATATTTATACGAGGTATATATTACGAAAATGTTCAAGCAATACAGAGAAAACCATTGGATTTAGAACTACCAAATTTTACATGTAATTACTTTTTTGCACAGTAGCTTTTTATTAAGAATAGATTTTCAAACATTTAAATTTGTTTTTTAAAAAGAAATTTCAAAGTTTTTGAAAATAAGTTAACATATTGTTCACATATATAAAATGTAAGATTGGGTCAGGCTTAATGTATAGTATTCGAATGAAAAGCATAGACCACTGTATGTAGAAAAGTATGAAAATCAGAAAGCTCAAATACTTCTTGTAATGAGCTGTCTATAAATGTATACAATCCGAAAGGCAATATCTCGGATATTTTAGCCATTTCTTTTGAGAATGCTGGACCTAAGTTTTTGAAAAATGTTTTAGTAAGGGCTTCTAATTCTTTTATTAAAAGTATATGATAAAAACCCCCAGTTTTTAATTATTTTGATTCAATGATTTTAGAACAGATATTAAAAATGTTCTTTGAAACAACAGCAATAACAAAAAGATTCGACAGCTTCAGAATAATTTTTTGTTGTTGTGAAGTCTCATTTGTTAATAGTCACACTCTACTTACTTTGCTTATACGCTTTTCAAAAACAAAGACGAATGTGGAAAAATTGTCAATTTTTACGCATTACAAATAATTTTTTCCATCATGCTCTGTTGAAAGAACAATTCACAATGCAAAAAAAAAAAGAAAAAAAAAAAAAGAAAAATGAAATTTTACTTGTTCGACATCAAACGTCATATATTGAGAAAGCAAAAAAAAAGCTATCTGATTTTTTTTATGCTCTTGCTTAGTTCCAAGTGAACAAGAAGGAATTAAATATTCATGTACCAATAACAGCAACTTGTATTTTGTGATTAAAAGAAAAATACAGTTTGAATTTTTTTCTAATTATAGCTGTGAAGCAATTTTGTTTTTATTCTTATAATTCGCGTGAAAACTACGTGAGAGAGAAGCATATGTTCCCCAGAAATAAAAGGAGAAGTAAAAGAAGATTTGAAACGGTTAAAAAAAATTTTGCTGCTAATAAAAGTTAATCACTATGAAATTTTTTTTGATACTTTTTGAAAACCATAATTTGAAAGTATAAGAGTTAATGCCGAAAAAAAATTCTTTCTAAGAAGCAATCATGTAACGAAAGTTGATATATCTTGATTGTCATTGTTGATCTTTGTTTGACATGTTATTTAAAGTGTAACACTTCATCTTCAATTTAAATAAATTAATGCTTTTTGTATTCGTAACTGTGACCGTTAAGATTTGATGGTCATTTTATTTTTACTAATATTTAAAGAAACATCTGAAGAGATATATATAGTGTCATAAAGTCAAATACTTTAATCGTTAGTCACGTTAGTACATTTTTCTATTGAAATTGCATCTAATTTTTAGATAATTATCTAAATTAATGCTTATGTAACTGTGACCTTTAAGATTTTCAGTTCTTTTTCTTTTTAATATTTAAAGAAACATTTGAAGATATGTGACCGCTAAGACTTGCAATCATTTTTCTTTTTAATAATATTTAAAGAAACATATGTAGATATGCGACCGTTAAGATTTCCAATTCTTTTTCTTTTTAAAAATATTTAAACAAACATATGGAGATATACAAATTTTGTTTCAATAATTCCGAATTCTCTAATCGTCACTATGTTAAGGAATGTTTCTATCAAAATATTCTCTAATTTTTAGAAAATTTCACGATATTGATATTTAGTATCATTTTATATTCTAGCTTAATATTGTTGAAAAGTGGTAGTAATAGTTAATAGAAATATTCAACAAAGGAATTGACAAATGGTATTTTACGTCAGTTGCATTTCTGCGAAACTTCCAATATATTATTGATAAGAAATTCCATCTTTATTTGATACAAGAAAAAAATAGACGTTGTATACTTTTATATGTTGAAAAAATGCTCAGATTTCTGAAAGAAAACATTTTTCTTTTTATATCACTTTAAAGAAATTAATATTAATATCATTGTACTTTTAAGATAGAAATAATTAATTTTCCTAAATTGTTTTCTGATAAATTGATCTAAAATAATATTAAATCATAATATTTATTTTATATTACTTTTAACTAATATATATTTTATTTATTATAATTGAATTTACTTTAACGCATTAAAAATAAACTCTCATAGTGACCGTTTCTTTTGAATAATGAATATATTTGAAAAAAACCAAAGTAACTTATAGTCGTAAAACTTATTGAACTTTTATTTTTTGTATTTGTATTTGTACTTCGAAGCATTTGAAATGCATTATATTTTAACTTATTCATATTGGTTATGATAAAAAAAAATTGAAAAATCATTAGAAATATTTAAATGGATTCTAATGGCTATTTATTTCATTTAATTACATTTGTAATAGTTAAAAATACATTATAAGCAGACCTAAATTAATTTTTTAGCTTATTTCAGGGACAGCGTTTTCTCATTAAAATTCGTGCTTCTTTCAGTTAAAACTGCCTTTTAATTTTGTAAATGAAGTTGAAATTTAAAATGGGTAAGTATATTTGTTTTTTTAATATCACTAATACTCATTATTAAGTTCATAAAATTTCCTTTAATTCAAAGTATAAAAGGCATCAAATTTTGAAAAAAAAACCCTTATTTTGAGAGAAAACCATGTAAACATGTTTTAACATTTCCATTTTTAATTTATTCGTTTATTTAAACTTTGAATTTAAATTTGACTACTTATTTATAGACCTTTCTTCAGACATTGTTTGGTTTGTAGTGAAAATCATAATAAAAAATAACAATTATTAATTTAATCGATAAATTAAATATATGAATTATAGTGATAATAATTATAATTAATTAAGTAAATAAATTTTGTTTCTACACATTCATTCTCTTACAATCGGTAAAAAGAATGAACTTTTCAATCACCGAAGATAAAATGTAATTATTTAAAGTCAATTTTTGCTAATATTAAGCATTATCAATCCCTGAGATAGTAAGCAAAAATTTGAAAACGAAAGTTCACCGAAATGCTATCTAAATTTTAACGCACAAGCATACATAAGCGTGGATAAGACATAAGAAAGCCAAAGCTCTAAAAAAAATGAAAAAATGTTGAAAGTATGACGTTTCCCTTTATAAATGATGCATTTACCAGCGATGTTCAAAACCGAAAATTAAATAAAACTGTGCTTACTATGAAAAATTACTTATTCAAGATAGTAATTTGATTTATTGGGACAGATGGAGAGAGTTACTGCACCATAAATATATCAAACTCAAGCGTTACGATGCTGTGATTCCGTGTTATCATTATTTTTATCTTACCGTCTGGATCTATGGAAAGGGGGATGATATCTGGTCCCTTATTGCTTCCATTCTCTGGGCTGTCTTCCAAGTCTTTTTTCGGTAAATCGCATCTGTAAATGAAAAAAAAAAGGTTAAATATGAAAGAAACAGAAGTTATATGGGCTGTTGAATAGAGATAATTAAGCTATAAAAGTATTAGTGTGAAGAAAATATTGTTTCACGAACGACTGTTAAATACAGATAATGATATAAAAGTATTAGTGTGAAGAAAATATTGTTATATGAATGACTGCTAAATGCAAGTAATTAAGATATAAAACTATTAGTGTGAAGGAAATATTGTTGTTGGAATGACTGCTAAAGATAGTTAATTAAGATATAAAATATTAGTATGAAGGAAATATTGTTGCATGAACGACTGGAAATACAGATAATTAGTATATAAACATATTAGTCTGAAAAAAATAGTATTACATGAGAGATTGCTAAATACAGATAATTAAGATGCTAAAGTACAGGGTGTCTATAAAAGAACTCCGGGGTTTTAAAAATTCATATCTCACTAACTATAAAAGATAGCAAAATTTAGTCGATTTCTCTGAAAAGAGTAGCTCAAAAAGTTTTACTCATACGAATTGGGAATGTTTGCATCAACTGTTGGCGGCGCTGCAGGGCGTTGACCTTGAAATGATGGCGACTCCGCAACAAAAGGCTCAATGTGTTATTTGGATCATAGAAACGAAGTCTGTAGTTACCGTACAAAGAAACTTTCGACGTAACTATGGTGTTAACCCGACTTCTGACAAAACCATTCGTCAAGGGTTCAGTGCAATTGTGTGGCAACCGTCCCCCCAGACATGCTCGCCAGGACATGGGAAGAGGTAGAATACCGTTTAGACGTCTGCAGTGCCACTAACGGGGCTCATATAGAACTTTACTAAGTGTTAAAAAAAAACTTGAAAATGTAAGCTTTGCAGTCATGTATAAAACATGTATGTATGTTTTTTATTTCATTAAAATATTTTGCCTCAAAACCCCGGAGTTCTTTTATAGACACCCTGTATTAGTGTGAAGAAAAATTTGCTATAGGAATGGCTGCTAAAGATAGATGATTAATATATAAAAGCATTAGTGTGAAAAGAATATTGTACATGAACGACTCCTAAATACAGATAAGTAAAGTATAAAAGTATTACTGTGAAGAATATATTGCTATAGGTGTGACTGCTAAAGACAGATAGTTAATATATAAAAATATTAGTGTGAAGAAAATATTGTTACATGAACGACTACTAAATACCAATAGTTAAAATATAAAAGTATTAGTGTGAAAAAAAAATTCTATATGAACTGTTGCTAACTATAGATAATTACAATAGAAAAAATAACAACATGAAGAAAATATTGTTAATAGAATTTCCGATGGATCTTGCAAAAAAGGAGATCTGGAAGGAGTGAATTGCGCATTGGGAGTTCTTTATTTAAGCAATAAGCTGAAATTTTAAAACTAAAAAGAGTATTTTTATTCTGATCTTTACATAAAAAATTTGACACACACAGAGTGAGTGAGTGAGAGGGAGAAAGAGAGTGAGAGAGAGAGATAGATTTCCAGAGAAAGAAATCGCTATGTCGGCAAATTCCTGTCAAAAATAATATTCAAGATGTCTTCTCACGATGTTTTTTCTGCATTTAGATAACATATAAACGTTAAATTATTTTATAAAAACATGTAGAATAAAAAAAATAATTCTAAGTCTGTTTCTTCAAAGAATGTTTTAAACATACACATACACACGCACCACACATAATATTTTATCGCATAATCGCTTGATTTTTTTCTCATTCTTGAAGACTAAGGTACTATAGTAAGACTATAGTATGGTGTATTTTATTGGCAAAGGTCTAATTTGGGATAAGCTGCGCCATCCACAAGGATTTTTAAATAATTCCATTATATAAAGTGTAAATGAAAGAATGATCTAAAATGAATGAGTGAAAATGTCAAAAGCTGAAAGATCTAAGATTTAAAACGATTTTGCACAAGAATAAAGTTAATTCTCAAATGTTAAATGTTATGAAAAGTACCAATGGCTTTTAAAAAGGCAAAAAGTTATGAGTGGGGTTTCCCACCGACTAGGTCTTGCAAATTTAAAATAGGCGAATGAAAATGAGTTAAACTATCTGAAGTAAAATTAGGACATTGAGTAAGAATATGTACTACAGAATTCATCACTCCACAGTTCGTACAATGAAGTGCCCGTTCACCAAACAACAAATGTCTATGAGTATATCTTGTGTGGTCAGTGCACAGATGACTTACTTTTACATCCACGCATCGATTCGGTAAGATTGACCACATATTTATTTTTGGTTGCATAGCACGTAGTTTATTATCAACCTACGCGTCTCAAACCTCCTTACCACTCTTCATAGATCTTGAAGACTAAGAAAGATTTTCTTTTTTGAAGACTAAGAAAGAAAGTTTTTGAATATTATTTTTTGGTATAATATATTATATGAGTGATCAGATGGTTGGATTATATTTCTACAACTACACTTTGTAATTTAAAAATATTAATTATACCTTTATTTTTTTACTGACGCAATGCTGATATTTGTTAGGAAATATGTCCATGAAGTATAAGGTTATTAAAAAAATGGAGCATTAAATATTTTAAAACCCCGAATCGTAATATTAAAGCCGTCATTTTTAATAGCCTTAAAAAATTTGTTCGCGAACATTTTTCATCGATTAACTTTCATCTATTAATTTCATGATTAAGACTTTCCTTTGTTTACTAATATTGGTTTTAGTTCAATAATATGCAAATCAAAAATTTCTAATTTTTATAACAGAAAAAAATTACAATTAAAAACTTCTAACATACAAATAATCTGAAAACTGTAATAGAATATTTCTGAAACTTATTTAAAATACGAATAATTGCAGGGATAAAACTTCTGTGAAATAAAACCATCATGAGTATCTTCAGAGATAAAACTATCATGATGGAATTCTGCAAATTGCTTATTC
Source organism: Argiope trifasciata (assembly GCA_026543055.1). Lineage (NCBI taxonomy): Eukaryota > Metazoa > Arthropoda > Arachnida > Araneae > Araneidae > Argiope > Argiope trifasciata. Next base: position 698,153 of record JAPMOQ010037853.1, on the reverse strand, counting down.
GATACCAAATACGTTTATGAATGATCATTCGAGCATCTAAGACAAGTATATAATTAACATTCACCAGCGTTTCGAACTTACAACAGCAGCGTTGTTATCCACGGTTCAAAGTGAGAGAAAGTCATCCTCTTTGAATGCGCATTGTTCATAAATCTCATTTGATTTATGTTGAGGGTCCGTCCGCCCGTTTCGAGCGGCTGAGACAACAAATGAGCAACCGCTGACAGACATAATAAAGCCGTCAAAAGCGATGCGATCGCTACGCTGCTGAAGTAAACAGAGGAGTCTGTTTATAAGAGAGACTGTCTACCATTTCCCATAGAGGAATTTTACATTATGAAGGTTATTTCAGAATTGCAGTTTATTAATGTCTTTATTTCAAGTTTGTGACATGTGGGTAGAAGATTTGTTGAGTGATACAAAGAAGAAAGTGTTGATTTATGAGGTTTCAGAATCATTTACATGCAATGCTTTGAATATATCTTTATAAGTAGATCTGGTGTGCAATAATTACTTTAAGCGATAAGCTTTCAAAAATGCTAAAATTCTTATTTAACATTGTAAAATAAATTAACATATAGTATTTTTTTGTAGTACATGATACAAATGCGAAATTTTATAAATTTTGTAACATTTATGAACATATTTATAACATGAAATTTTGAAACAGATCATACGAAGTTACTATGTGTACATACTTTACATTTAACTGAGAAATAAATATTAAATGTGCATGACTGTACAATATTAATATGTAATTGACATAATAATAATTCGAATGAATAATTTTCACAAACTTTAAGAAACAAAATGTATTTCATTCATGTAGGAATTGGGTGGGACAGAATGCCCATCCAACCACATTTAGTTCAGTGTCTAGGGTCACTGAATGAAAAAAAAAGAAGCTTTAGAATATGAAAGAAATTTATTTACATTAAAGAAAAAGACATTTACAATTACGACAGGACTTTTTACAACAGAGAAAAGAAAAATTATCCCCCATAGATGCCACCAAGAGTAGTCAACAGTCAACAATTGTTTCATGGCGAAACTACGTTACAGTTTTACAAGATGCATGATCGGAAACGATACGACCCTCTCTATTCCTCGTCCGGCGAGCGAATGCGCAGTTCGCTTTTTCCGAAATTCTTACGTCACTCGTCTTGGATTTAACTTCAACGATATTTTGTGTTACCCGTGGCGACATCTATTGCAACAAATTGGAAAAATATTTAATAGCAAAACTAAATATTTAACAGCAATGGCTGCTGATTAAATCTCTACATTCATGTTAAAGTTAAGCAAATTGTACAAAATAGAAAAGATTCCTGTAACTAAACTTGATCTAATGATTCGGGTCACACAGAAGAAAAAATAATTTTGAAGCATACAAAAGCATTTGAAATGTAATCAGAGGTTTTTCATACTAATTATATAAATATATATAATATATTAATAATATTATTTCATTACTTTTGGGGCTTAATGCTAGCGATTGTGATGCTTCAACACTTATGTGAATGAATTTAAAAACGCATTTTGTATCATAATTCGAAACGTGCAAACTTATTTTGAATGTTTCTCCATATTTCCATTGTACTGTTCCACAAGCCAGTGTCCTGGCTTAGGGGTAGCGCATTTTCGCCGTGATTTGGATATCTCGGGTTCGAGCATGTGGGCTTCCCTTGTGTTCTTTGTGTGAGATGTGTGAATGAGCCCTCCCCCTTAAAACGGGTTGTGCAAGCGAATGGGTGTGTGTGTCACATTTAATTGAGCTTGAAGTCAGATTTCTGCTTTCGGGTGCTCACGGGTTTTTGCCCTCAGAAGCCAATGTGTCCCTTTCCCGTGTTAACACAGACATGACCTCATTATCATCGTTGATTCACAAAAATGATGGATATTCTTCGAAATTAAGTCCTCCAATCTGCGAAAATGATATTTTTTATTAGTGGAACAGCATTTTCTTATGAAACATATTGCGTCTCTTTTTTCAGCAGCATTTGTTATTGTATAATTTTTTTATAAAAAGAAAAGGACAAAAAAAATACTATATTTGCTTTAGTAAAAGCTATGTATAGGAAACATGGATAATTTTTTGTTCTGAGATTGAAATCATCACAATTATTTTTTAAGTACCAGAAATTGGGAAAATGAGAGAAAGTACCAAAATTAATTTCAAGCCATATAAATTTCTAAAGCTCAGATTATCAGAGTCATATTAAATCTGTGATTAAATTTTGAAAATTAAGTTTAATATCAATATTTTAATTCTCCAAAATTTACTTTGTGGGAGTATAATATGTATTTATATCGCGTTAACTTAGGAAAAATAAAAATAAAAATGCATTTTCTTATGAATTTCTAAATGGATCACTACAGAAATTAAATACAAACTGATGAAACAAAAATAGTATACAAAACTCTATTGGAATGAAAGTAAACAGAATTTTTCCGCTTTTATAAGCGAAGCTTATAAAATATTTTTACACCTGCGTCCAGAAGATTGAGAAATACAGCATTTTGTAACACACAATTCTGTGTTTTTTCTGTATGTGAAATTTATTGAAGTTTATGCAGACAGCGTGCGAGTATTTTCTTTGCTAGAACTAAGAAGTCATCTCTGTAATGGGAGAATAATGAAAACCTGCTATTAAATTTCCATGTATTATTATAATGATATTACCATAAGGTATTTGTGTGCACAATTTTGTGAGTTTGAATACTAAGTATCTTTTCCTTTATACAGTTTTTAATAAAGCTTCTTTGATGACATATTTCTCTAAAATAGAAGAAAAAATATTGTATCAACCTAAAATGTGTCAATTTCAGATAAAATTTCAAAATAATATCCGTTTATTTTAGAAGTCGTGCAGGTCCATTAAAAAAAAATGGGAATAATATTGGACATAAAAGAAAGAAGAAATATTCCATGTTATGATTTTTTTAAGCGTAAACAATTTATAGTAATAAAAATTCAGATTCTTGTATTTAGAAGATGAAAGATTTAGCTCTTAACAACTTTGAAAATCTGTTTATTTTGAAAGTGGCGCAATCGTTATTAAAAGCAAAACAATTCGGGTGAAATTAGGGTGAACTTTCTAAAGAAAAGAATATAGCAACTTTTTGATCAGTTGTGCGTGTAATTGTATTAACATTTCTTAACAAGAGCGCGAGAAGACAAAGAATAATCATTTGAGTCAACAGAAAAATATTTCACAAAATGGAGACAGCTGTTTAAATTCATTGATAATTTTAGCCATTTTTAAATCTGTAACATTCCATCTATTAAGTAATGGATTTACAAAAGAATAAAATATCGATTTTTCGCAAAGCTAAATTTGATTATATCAACATTAATTTCTTGAAACTTGGGAAAAAGTATGTTCCTGTCTAACAGCTACAGGTTAATACATAATAGCTAAATTATATACATTTGTTAACATTTCATTTTGAATTCGAAATTGTTTGTAAAATCAAATGAATAAAAATGAATTAGGTTCAAGTCGCATTCCGAAAATTTCTGACTTCATTTTATGTATGATAAGTTATAATTGAAAACTACTCTTTCAAAGAAAAAATATTTTGAAAATTATGGAAATTTAAATTTGTTGGAATAGATGTATTTACTAAGCAAAAATAATAAATAAAAGAATGTGCATTATAAACCAAAGGTAATTTTTAAATAAGACTTATTTATTTGTTCGTTCTCCGCTTCTGTTAATAATGAAGATGGAAGTTTTCGTGGCATGTGAACGAACATGCTGAATGTGCTGAAGGTGGGGGCAAGGGTATTTGTACTTGAACTAAATTTTGTAGGAAAAACAGAATGGAAATGCATTCAATGAATTGTATCAATGAAATTCATGCGTCGAATAACAGGAACAGTTCCTTAACGAAGTAATTCTGCGCCCCTGTTCGAAAATTTACGACATTCTACACAAGAAAAATCAGGAAATAGCGTTCTTGACTAGTCATCAATTTATTCATATCGAACCATTCCTTATTTTTTATACAATTTCTAATGATCAATTCCATATCGCGATAACGGATATTTTGTAATTTTTTCTTCATGAATTAATAAATTTATAAGAAACTGTCTGGATTTCCAGCTGGTCGTTAAAATAAATTTGCTCTGCTTTTTCTCTGGCTACTTCGCTCACACTCACGTGAACATCTACTTTACTTGACTCCCAAGCAAAGTAAGAAATTTTTTCTGTAGAATTTTCAAGACAACAGTAATGCGCTGCCATCTGGTGTATGGAAGGGGAACTAATTAATGACATTTTAATTTATACTCATAAATATTTTTCTGAAAGAGGTCTTTGACAGAATAACTCTTTAACATATGAGATATTTAAAGATATTTTCATTTTGTTTATATAATTCGGATTTCTAATTTTATTAGAATAATTAAACATACTTATACTAACTTTAGCACTTAAAAAATTCTCATGCGAAGATTATTTTACAGTAACAAGTAACAACTAAAGAAATGTATATATCGGGCATAAAAAAAGATTGGTTCACTAAACGAAGAAGAAATTCAAGTATCAAACTCAAAGTATCAAATGTCAAATAATGCAAAAAAAGGAAAAGAAAGGAAAGGTACAACAATCTCGCGGGGTTGGGAACTAAAAAACTAACGGATGATGAAAATGAGATGAATTTTACTCGTGTAACAATAAAAGGTGATTCCATATATGTCTAAAAATTAATTTTTAAGAAATTAAAAGAGATATATAACGTCAATAAAATTTGGATCAATAGTTTGGATTTAGAACAATACTCTAATTTTATGTCCGCAAGCAGAACCTGAGGTGATTCTTATATCTGTTTATACCCAAAATTAATATAGATTATTTTAAAAATTTACCAAAAATTTAAATATTTGAAAATACAAAAATATAAAAGGCACTTTTTTGTGTAGGTTCTTTAGACATAATTTTGGAAGTTATGAAATATAAACATGGAAAGGTGGATCAGTTTGAATCAGAATTAAAAACATCGCGCCTATCTGAGAGTTTCAAAATGTGTTCTCATGTCCCTAGTTCAAGATCCGATGTATCCCATCAAAAGAATGGTACACACATTTTATTTCAATATTATTAGACATTAGCAGTGCCCGCACTGCAGTGCCCATGACATAGCAACCACGAGAAGAAATTATAGGTTTAACTTAATTCTAGCCTCCACCCGATATGACATAGGCATATCACGCAACTTCTAACAGACATAAAATTCAGTGCAATTTAAATCCAATTTAATCAATGTGATATAAAAATCAGTGCAATTAATTGCAAAATCAGTGTAGTTTTTATTTAACTGAGAAAAATAATTTTATTTTCCTCAGTTATTTTGCTGAGTAGAAGACACTCCTTCCCTATGGGCGTTTCCTTTATATTTTCACTATCGCTCAATAAACGAAACGTTTTGGCATTAAATGTGCTCCACCCAAGGTTGGATTTCCTTTTTTGGGCATAATAAGTTTTGAATCACTGTTTAAAATCAGACGTTAACAAAGAAATGTATCGCATATGCATAACACAGCTCTTGCTCTGTATAGCATATGAGTAGGACAGGTTTGAGTGGATAAGTGCAAAGCACAGATATTGCTGTTTTACTCCTGTGCAAATTATAGTAAGAAAATAAGTTAAACTGTATCCATAAAACTTTTTTTTAATTTTGATATAACTTCAATAAACGAAAAAATTTCCCAATAAATGATCTAAAAATGGTTCAAATATCTCCAATATCAGTTAAATATTTCTAGAGTTTTTCTCTTTCAAACGTACAGATACTTTCAGGAGACTTTATTTTATACTATGCATAGAAATATAATAAGCAATAGCTGTTCCTAATTAGACAAAATATATTGGTTATTACAAAAAAGAAGAATATATATATATGCGTGTGTGTATACCCCTTGTACTTCTTCGAAATCTTTCTTTCAGGAAATCTATACTTATAATAAAGCTCAATGTGTGTGTGTTGGCGCTCTACAGACCAGACCGTTGGACCTACAGCTACCAAATTTGGTACATGTATACCTTGGAGGTCGGGAATGTGCACCTAGGAGCCCTTTTTCGAATTTTTAATTAGAATTTGAATTAATTAAAATTTAAGAGAAATTTCGACGATTTTCCGCTATAACTTCCGAAAATATTATCGCCCAAACATGATTTTTACATCAATTTAAAGATTAAAAAATTAGCTTTCTAATGGTATCAGTATTTTAATGTATAACTTAAGCTTCTATTTTTAACGAATTTTTAAAGAAATATTTTAACCATGTTTTACAACAATATATTTCGGACAAAACAATAAAATTTAATCTGCACGAGCACGTCAAGGGGAAAAATTAGGTTTTATCAGCGTGTTGCCATCCTATTGACGGAAGTTCAAACTAAAAAAAAAACAACTATCATTGCAAATTATGAAACATTGAAATGCAACTTTTAGCACGTGACGGGATAAAAAAAGAGAAATATAATATGTGATATTTTCTAAAATAAATAATGAACGAGCAAAGGGAAAAAATAGCTTTTATTAGCCCTGTTGAAATCATACTGACAGAAGTTCAAATAAAAAAATAAATTAACTATGACTGCAAATTTAATCGAAAAAAATGTAACATTCACCACGTGATTGGATGAAATTAAATAAATATTAAATGTTATGTTTTCTAAAAAAGAAATACAATACAAAGGTTTCTATAATCGTTTGCAACATCTATACCATTAATTTAGTAAATCAGTGTTACGGGACTTTCGAAGTTTAAGTATATCTGGCAGAGAAATTATAAAGAGAGCAAGGCACATAAGTATTTAATTGAAAATTTTAGACCCCATTACTCTTGGCGAACCAGCTGATCGCCAAAGGCGTCTAGTAAATTATAAATTTAGAAGAAACGACTTATTCTCAAGTGAAGAAACAAAAGAAGTTTGTTTTGCAAAAAAGAGAATTTGAAACTTTCCTTTTACAATAAATTGGAAAGATGAAAATAATTGTAAAGAAAGCTTTTAAATAAAAAAATATGTCAAAAACATATTTATTGTAAAAACAACAGATGTATAAGCTATCCATATTTCTCTCATAGGTGAAATAACGTATTCAGTGTTGTAGAAATATAACAACTGTAAATATTTCCCAAAATGATGCTTTTCCTTTTGCCCCCTTACACTTCACTTATTCACACTTACTCAAACACTTCATATTTTATATTTTCTTATAAGTGAAGTAAAATGTTACTTTGTTTAATTCAAATATATTTTCATTTGTCTTTTCTTTTTCAATATAAACTCCGAAGAGAAGAATTTCATATATATATCTTTCCTGCTTTTTTTATCGGTGGTTTATTATTTTAAGAAGCAGATAGAATAAAATAGATCATAATCCAAGAACTTCAAGTAGAAAATAAATTTTGTCTCAAGGAAGGAAGAAGAACCAACTTCCAGAATTTAGATATTTCTTTTATAGCCTAATGCATTCTTGCACTAAATTTTAAACGAAATATCTAGAAAAATTTGAATTTGGATTTTTATAAATTGTTGCAATAGGTCTTGCTCAATTTGTGACCTTTCTTTTGGATTTGTAAAATCAGACCAGGAAGTTTGGTTTCTTCGATTCTTTCAAATAATTTCTATTTTTTTGAAAACGGAATAAACCTGACTTTATATAGAATATTTGTTGAGAAAATATTTTTTCCAATATAATGTGATTAAAAACTTATAATTAGGTCTTGAGAATGCCTTTAAAAATGTTAATTTCACATCAAATAGAATAAAAGGATGCCAAATATTTGTTAAGAAATTTTCAATTTTTCTCACATGGGGCGAGAATATAGAACTTAAAGAAGTGTTCTTTTTGTGTTCATACGAAGTGTGCGGAAGTATTGTAATAGTCAACAATTCGAATTCGAGATTATAACTTTCTACAGATTTTAGGTTCTCTGAATTCGAAAAACACATTTTTGGTTTGGCATTATATCTGTCATCAGTTTACCTTCTATATCACAGATAGTCTATCTTCTATTCACAAGTAGAAAAGACATCAAACAAGACGGATGAAATTTGATATATAGACTTTACAAAGGTTTTTTACATTTCTGTCAAGTTTTAAGGAAATTCCGTTCAAAGGAAATTTGTCTGCTCTGTTATTCCATCATAAGTTACTTTAATAACTATAATATGAAGGAAGTTACAAAGATCGAAATTGTTGGACATCTATAGCGCAGACACATTCATTAAATTCTGAGTCATATCCAACATAGTTTTGAAGATGTCTGTAAGTCTGTGCTTTTAAAAGCATATAAATTTGATAACTCAAAAAGCAACAATTTAAATAAATCAAGTTTTGTTTGTAATTTTGTGACTACAGATTTGGTTCTGCGTTAAATTTTGGATTTAATTTATTGGGGAAAATGTATCAAACGCCTAAGAGCAGTTTTGACATTATACTAAACGTATTCCAAGAATCAATTGCCAAGCGATTGACCAAGGATCATATGATAAATTCAGAAAAAATTCTAAGTTCGAAGCAAAAGTTAATATTTCATGACTATTATACGTAAGTGCCATGGTAGGCTTTTACTGGGAAAGCGCTTTTATTAGAATATGCGAGAAAGCTTTTGGGAGAGTTATTTCTCTATCACATATCTACAAATACGGATTAAAATGTGGAAGATTTTGTATGTTTAGAATATAAAATATTTTCGAAATTTAAACAAGAAAATAATGTTCCTTTCACTTTGAACAAAGTATGAAACAAAAATCACTATTTTTCAAATTTACTAATATATGATTATTTTTATTCATTTGGTTACTAACACTATTTCGCAATGAACTATTAGAAAAGTTAAAATAAATACAAATCTAAGTTCTAGAAAATAATGGATATATTTTACATAATTTCCTTTGGGAAAATAGTTTCTAGTTAGAACAAATTTCTGTTAAGAATTAGGTTGTTAACCGAATGTAACTCATATTATATGTAGAATTATTCAGGAATTCCCATCGAGGCGGAAATATTGTTGAAAATCTCTTTTAGGACGTGAATTATAGAGAAATCCTCCTAAAGTCTCCAGATTTAGTTTAAAAGAGAGAGATAAAGGGAAATTTCGCTCACTTCTGACTAAAAAGGATTTAACTTCATGTCTCTTCGTAATGAGATCGATATTTCCTTGTCTTCAAGTACGTGGGTTTCTCTACACATAGAGAAATTTGAATACATACAGAAATTTTGATGCTTACATAAAATAGTAAGGGAATTGCTTGCCTTTGCTTATAATAAATATGAAAATGCGACTATGCTTTGTAGGTCCCTTAAACTTAGTTCTAAGTTGGAAATGTGTAACTAGGAACAACTTTAGACACTAGCCGTCTTCAGACGCTTTCTCATTCGACCTAATTATTGATTTTTAGGCTGTTAAATGTTAATGGGGAATAAGTATTAAAATATGGAATGTAATTTTTTGGAAAGAGACCTTAATATATGTTACAACCAAAAAACTCTTATCACGAATATAATTCACTGACCTTTTTTGTGATTTCTGACCGATACCGGTTGATTCTACAAATTGGAATTAAAATAACTTATTCATTGGAATAAAGATATTTTTGAGTTTGAATTAAATTTATATAAATGATGTAACATATTGAAAATGGTATTTATGGTCTACAAGTTAAGCCAGTTACAAAAATTATAGTAAATTATAGTTTTATTGTATAATCGAAAATCTCATTTGTTAAACAGTCACAAAAACTGGTACGTTATCTAGCTTAAAATAAAGTTTATGTTTTGTATTATCTGATTACTAATATCACTGGCTTTGTTTGATAGCTTGATTGGTATGGCTACAAATTGGCATAGCTTAGGTTATGAGTTCGAACTCCACCGGCTGAAGAAACTCCGCGATTATGGCGACCGTCGTGCATATAAAATTGTCGTGGTCACATAGTCCTCCATGTCGAGAGTAATACTTAAAGGGTACTGGTTCAGGAGCGATATTTCTCTTAACCAGATCTAAAGTACTACCTGTGATTGAGGGAACAAAATATGTGATTGAAGTCTACCTCGTAAAAAGAATCGTCACGCTTGAATAGCTAAGTCGTACTCCTGGCCCTAGATGGCGCTACTAAAAGTAAACAAAATATACACAGTTCGGATTAAATCGCAATGGATCTTTGGTCAGCGGGTTTGTCAATAATGTGTCATTAGAAGCAACAACATAACTTTATTTGAATCCCAGATTCTACGTAAAGTAGATATTCTTAACGAAAACAAGAAACTAACAACTGTTTTTTAAATAGACACCTTTTATTTATGAAAATTTGCAACAGCGTTGTCACTCTCGTTAAACTTCAAAACATTGTAACAGCGTTTGATTATCTATAAATTCTGAATTACAAACATAATATATATTACTGTTTCTTTCTCAATATGGAATGGAACTTGGTATGGATTACTGAAAAGCTCAACGTGTTCGAAATTATTTTACGTCAAGAAATAAAATGAATTGAATATAAAATAGAACTGTTCCTGTAATTCACTAAACAGAGTCAAAAACAATTTTTGATAACATAACAAGCCAGCAAACAAGGAAATAATTATTTTTTGAAACAAATTGTAAGTGACTGAACGTCAACCAATGTTTCCATACTTTAATGCAATTTTTTTAATACTATTATCTGTCAACCTTGTTTAACATTGCTAGATATCATTTGAAGCAGTGTTTACATTTTTATGAATCAAGTTTGGTTGCGATGTAAAAGTGCGATTCTTTTCCTTTACCTTTACAAGTTTCCAATCCTGTTAAACTGTTTTAATATATTAGAGATCTTTCTTGATTTTATCATGTTTTGGAGAAGTGCAATTTTTAAAAGGGAATAGAGAAAAGATAACATCAACAAAAAAATACGTAACAAGCTTAAAATCTTTTAATGGAAAAATATGGCCCACTGTTGTTTATAATTAGGTTTAAACAAGAAGTTAAGTGATTAACAAAATTCAGAATGGAGAACAAAGCTTGTTCAGGTTTCAAGAAGCATGGCTAATGACAGAATCCATTATTTTTCTCTGTTAAATAAATGAATAAAGAAATTTAATAAAGAAAGAAAATAAAGCGATTTTATGTTTTGCATTGTTTAGTTAGTAAATTATTACATTTCAGCGCGTTTATGCTGAGCATTCACCGTGTCATATTTGAATTTGTTTGTATGTTGTGAAATTACATACTGGTAAGTCATAAGTACAAATATATGTAATGCACCCTATACAAATATATGTTTGATCTTTTGCACTTGGAAAAGTATTTCAATGCATGATTTTTCACATAATAAAGGACCTGCTTTTTACTCTTAAAAGTAATTATATAAAATTCTTTTGTGTTGAATTTTCCGAAAAACTTATCTACAATCCTGAAGGTCTTTTAATACTCAAAATTTTAAATAAATAAATAAAACTTCAAAAGAATGCACTGTCTTTAATGGTTCCCAAAAGGGAACATCAAAGTTTGAGTGCAAATGATTAATTTCTTTAAAATGCAAAAATTTACTTGTAATTGTTAAATAGAATGTTCTGTACAAGAAGTCGTTCCTCAAAAAGAATGAACTCTCACAAATAATAAAGAAGAATGGGTTTCCAAATCTGTTTTCGGCTCTCTATACTTGTCTGATTCAGTACTACATATATATATATATATATATATATATATATTGTTACGGATTTCCTATATCCTTAAAATCCGTCGGGTACGTTTTACCTTTTTACCTTTATATAGTGGTTGTGTATGGTGTTAGATGATGACGACACACAAAATGATCAGTCCTTTAGTTGCTGAACACAACACAGACGTTTATTTACAGAACGAAGTCAGGACAGCACAAAGACGACAAATACTCACAACACAAATATGTACAGGAGATAGCTATTTACAGCCGAGACGTACACACAGGACAGCACACTGCAGATAGTAGTCCACAGGCAGAAATTCTGTAGTGACAATGTCCACAGAGCGGCCAGACAGGATTCAGCCGGAGAGGGAATCTTTAAGGGATTCACTGTACCCCTCCTGGATATCTCCAGAACAGGCTGAACTATTCCTTTGTCTCTTCTTGCCTTTGCAGTCGACTCACTACTTCGCACAACAGGACTACTCCTTAGTTCGGGACAGCTCTGTTCCCGACGACGACACAATGGGCTACGACATAGGCTTCGTCAGAATACGCCACACAATAGTCCTCCGTCAGGACTCCTCAGTTCAAGACTTCTCTCTCTTAGGTCTTCTCAATTAAATTCCGCCACGTTACTTGTTTTCTTCGTTGAACACTAGATCGTTCAGATTCGGCTTCTCTCCACTGCCGCACTTCGGCTTGACTCCACTTGGTTCTTCTTCGGATCCTCTTTCCTATTTCTCTGCTGCTCCGCTTCGAATTTAAGTGGAGAGGTTCAACGAAGTACCCGCCTTGCGGAGCAAGGCTATTTTCGGTCATGGTGCATAAGGAACCTGGCGACGTGAGATGCCCCTGGCTGGGAAGCATACTGGTGGAAAAAGAGAGAAGTCAGAGCAAGGCAACCGCTGACATGAGAGTGGAAAGGGAGCGAGTCTTCAGGGCCAATCAGTGATCTGTAGGGGTGGGTGAGGGAGCGACCAATCAGGAGAGCTGGATGGGCTATTGTTCCGGTTTCGGCGAATCAGGAGAGGGGATGATCTAGTCGAGGAGCGCGTTCATCGGTATGAGTTTTCTTTCTTCTTTATCCGTTGTAGATTTTAGCTTTTTGGCCGCGTTTAAAATACCTGGGAATTCTTGTAACAGGGCTTTTACTTCTCTGAGGGCTTCTATGACATCTTTAAAGTCTTCCATTGCAAAACTTGTGACTTCTTTCGGGGTTTTAGCGTTTTTGGGGGGTGCTTGTTCTGGTGTCTTTGCTATGTTGGTTTGTCTCGGGTCATGATGCTCCGCTTCGACTCCATTCCTTCCTTATATATACCGGTGGTAGGCGGGGCTAACATCTTCTTGACCAATCAGGAGCATTCTAGCTGGATCTCGGCTCCTAGTAGACGGATCGGGAAAATTCTCGATGTTTCAAGTACTTTCCATTTTGTCGCCAAAGTTGCCAAATTCGTCGCCAAGTCGCGAAATGGCCGCAAAGTTTGTCGCCAAGCCTCGGGATTTCCGACGTCACACCCATTTACTATTCAATGCACGTTACTGCCAATTTGCCTTCCTTCCAGAGGTTCGTAACAATATATATATATATATATATATATATATATATATATATATATATATAGGCATTTGAACGAGATCGAGTTGAAAAAAGAGTTGCGAAAGCTAATTTTACCAATAGTTTAATTTTTTTTAATGAAATCAGCGATCTTAAATTTCAAGTAATTATGAGGCAAAATTAATTTAATTTACAACCTCCAATTTACGCGAAAAATACAATAACATAATATAAATTATAAAAGAATACTCACAACCATCTATCAAACTATTGTTCCAAAAGCTTTAGTTATAAATAAAACAAACAAAAATCAACTTCAAATCGATATTTCTAATGGTAAACAATTAGTTGGTATTACGATAAAAGAGACGAATTCAACTGTAAAGTAATTGTGCTTAGTAATTACCATTCTAATATAAACTCTAAATTTTGCTAAAATTTAATTTTCTCACAAATTAACAGTGTGGAATTTCATAATAACAAAATTTCCTACAGCGATGCAATAAATTATCTCATTAAAAACTTAACTAATGAATTTCCCAGAAACTACTGCAATATAGAAGATTTAATTAGAAAAAGGATGGTTCACTACTAATCTTTTGACGGCAGTAAAATATATTATCCGTAATATTGTCATGAAGATTTAAATAAACACACCGTCAGCTTTAAACTAACAAACAAGTTTATTGAAGGAAAATAGCAACTTGCAACTTTAGAAGGTCGAGAATTTGTCCACTACTAGTGGGTATCAGCTTTTATAGAAGAACAGAATATTTGAGAAACAACTAATTTACATAACAAAGAAAAGTTTAGAATGTTAAAGAACATAAGGACACAATAACTAAGGAAACAAACTAAAAATCCATGCTTTTAATACAACAGCTATGCCGAGCATGGCTGTTGCAACCCGCAAACTCTGCGTTTGGATAACGTGTTTTGATCAATCAGCCCTTGAGCTGGTAGCAAACTTTCTTTATGCGGCAATATATTAGCTAACTCAACAGATGACACTGAAACTTTCCAATTGTTTATTATTGGAAAGTCTTAACTTATTATTATTGGATTATCTGTATTGTATTGGATTATTATTGGATTAATTGTATTGTATTGAATTATTATTGGATTATTTGTATTGTATTGTATTATTTTTTATTGGAAAGGAATGGGTTAAAAAGTCCTCATCATTAGAATGATGAGGCCTTTTTAACCCATTAATGCCTACTGTTATATTTTTGGAGCAACACTCACATAAAAGTTATGTTTATAATATTTATTTTACCTAATATATGGAAATTTGATACAAAAATTCCAATTTTTTTACCTTAGGCATAAATGGGTTAAGCTGAAACAGAATAAGACGCTAGAAGCAAGAAAGAACATGACGGGACAGGTTTTTTTTAACTGTAAAATTAAAAGTTATTGGTATGTTCTTCCCTTTTTGTTTTATAAATTGGTTGTGAGTTTTCTTTTATAGTTTATGTTAAATTATTGCACTTTTTCGCTTAAAATGGTGGTTGAATTTTAATGTTTTATTAATTATTTTATTAAAAATAATATATATTTTAGGCCTCAATTTCAGGGGAATTTTGGGTCTCGAGGGGTCAACATTGAAGGACAAAAGTCAGACCCCTCACAGAAAAATTACCCTTTCTTTGAATTCCAGCCTTAGGGCGACCCTTGAGAAAATCATTAGGCAGGATTCTTATTTTCTTTTTGTTATTTATTCCTTTTTACTTTTATTAACTTGATAAAATGATGCTAAAAAGCAAAGATAAACGTTTAGTTAAAGAATATTCATTGCTTGCACATTAGGATTATTTTTATTTCGATATTTATAAAGTGGGGCATTTTTAATAGAAAAAGCATGAACGAAGATTATTGACATTAGTTTGATATTAATAGCTATAGGAATTATAAAACAAAATTTTCGAAGAATATTGAAGGAATTTCTCATGCATTAGCTTAGGAAACAATTTATAAATTTTAGTTCTTTGAAATATTTCATTAATTATTTAGCATAAAGAATGAAAGCTGAATATTTTTTGATTAAAAATTATTTTTTTGCATTATTTTAAAACTTAGATTTGCACCATTTATTTTATTGACTTTCAAATATAAGAATAGTAAAAATCAAAGACCAAAGAAATGGACTTTGAAAAATAATATCCTATCCAAAACGTATTTGCTATATTCTCACGAAATCAATTATTCATTCCGTTCTACTGTCGGTACTTAAGATGCATGAATTCCCTGCAAAATATACCTTATTCTTTCCCCTTTGAATTTCATTTCACATGCAAATTGGAAAGAGAATTTAAGAATAAAAATAAAGGAATGGACCGTTTTTGATTTCAAACATACTTAACTGTTCTGTTTATTTATTGTTCGGCAGTTTTAGACTTCTTTTAGATATGGGCAAGAATTTGCTTATTACTTTTTCCAGTGTTATTACAGAAATCTTTCCATTCAAATATGTTTCGTTGTTTTATTTACAATTTTTATTCTTGTTCAATATCTTTGCATGAAATATATATTTTGTCACGCATTTTGAAAACAAATACAATAAATAAAAAAATCGAAGAAGTTAATATTTTGAATGAAAAATATTTCTCCTCATATAAAAATGACGATTGAAACTGCTTCAGTTAAAAGAAGCAGTTGAGATTTAATTATTTATTTCATTTTTAATTTCGAAACACTCAAAAAAAAAATCATCAGATAAAATGAAAACTTCCAGAAAAGCAGGTATCCAATGGAAAATCCTGAATGATATTGTTGTTGGTTGATGAATTAATTTTAAACATACCGGCAATCCCTCTGATCATCACCGGTAATCACTTTGTCAGTAAAATATAAATTTTAAGTCGTTGGTCCTAATAAAAAGAGTATTTTTATCATAGGAAGAAACTCATCATTATGTCAATTATACTAGATAAATCTACCCATATATATATA
>JAPMOQ010037853.1:634846-681874 GCA_026543055.1 Argiope trifasciata | reverse complement strand
ATTTAAACTAAAATTAACTGTGTGTCTATTGCCGCTTTGCAAGCCAGATTATTCGACCAACAATTATCAAATTTTACGCATTTATATCATGGAGATCCAGAATGTGAGCCTTGGAGGGATTTTTTAAAAATGTTTTAAATATTACAGCAAAAATTTGGTTTTAAATCAAATTAAAGATAAAAAATAAATCGTTTTAATTATGCCAATGTTTTAAACTTTTTAATTTTAAAAAATAATTAAATTATATTTTTGGACTATTTATTTATGATGGAGTAGCCTGGTAGAGAGAGTATTCTCATTTCTTAGCTGTGCGTTCGCCGAAAAAATTTCGTGTGTGTGTGCGTGTGTGTGTGGTGGCCGGTTTACGTATAAATCTGCTGTGGTCATAAAGTTCTGCATGTTGAAAGTAATACCATTATGGGTACTGAATCAAAGATGGTCGCTCTATGATCCAGGTCTAAATTACGATCTGTGGATGAAAGTTATTTCCTTATTCACATAAGATTTCAATACGAAAGATTGCTGTAAGTTTTCATATTTTTCTTTTTATAAAAGATATTCTTGATTTCAGTAAAATTTATGTTTATATTAATTAGAGTTTCATCCTTTTTTCTTTAATTTAAAATTGAGCCTCCTGAGCGCTGATGGAAAATTAGAGATAGATGTATAAAAGAATGAACAGAAAGACTTAGGGTCTACATAATTGGTGCGCCAATTAAAGTGAAGAGTACGACTTTGCCACTCACGCATCACTCATTCGCTTAAACAACTCTTTTTGAAAGAGGCCACATCTCACAGATAGAACGGAGGAAGAACAACCGGGACTGGAACCCTGCGAGCCCAGATTCGGGGAAAAACGAGTTCCCCTATGCCTGGATACCGGCGTATAAACATAGAGTGAAACCAATAGAAATGTCTCGGGATTGTTTCCTATCGGTTTTGAGATAAAATAACTGGTCAATGAATTAACCTATTTGAATCATTAACGTATATATAAGGTCAATTTTCCTGGTCACTATCACTGGAGCGTGTATATATATACGCTGCATCATATTATATGCTTTGCATATAATATGATATATACTATATTCATATTATATACTATATACCTATATGCATCGCACATATCAAATATTACCACACTGAACAAAATCACTAACAAATAATGCTCAAAAATGATTTTTTTCTACTTTTATATAATTTTACACCTAAGTATGAAATAAAAATTTTCCCTGATATGGGCCTTTTTTTTTTGATATTTTCATATGATGCAAATGGGTAAATTAATTAAGATAAATAATAACTTTAAAAGGTATAATGTTCTCACATGACTACTTGAAATTTGCAATAGTATTTTTCATTCCTGTCGATACTACTACATTCAATGGTGGCGCGGTGGCCTGCTGTTTGCAAGAAGTTTTATTCATTATTATAATTTTTAACTCCGACTGTCAAAGATCTTTACACAATTTAAGTGAACCCATTACTACTACTGTTCTGGAATAAATTTCAAAATGAATCTTCCTTTTCGGTGAGTGTTAGACAGTTTCTGATACAAGCATTCGCTGTAAATCTACTTCTACGTTTCTTGGCGCCTCTTTTGTATCTCGCCGTTTCTGGCAGTTCTATTATGTCTGTCAGCGGTGGCTCATTTATTGTCCCGGCGGTTTGCACCAAAAGAACAGGATTGCAACATAAATCAAATGAGATTTATGAACAAAGCGCATTCAAAAATGGCGGCTTGCTCTGATTGTACGTGGGCGATACGCGGGAGGTACGAATTCGGACTCTGGTCGGTTTTGATAATCCGAACTTCTCCTTCTCAATATAAGAAAGGGCCGGTTTACATCTTTTGATCTGGCGTTAGATCTATTTAAATATAAATCTCAAAGCCCCTTTTTTCGTCTAAGAGTTCAAAAAATTTTATTGATTTAAAAAAAATATATAATTAAAAATTAAAATAAAAAATTAATTGAATTGAAATAGCTTGAATAGATTGATAAATAAATTAAAATAAAATGCTAAATTAACAAATTTAGTAATTTTTATTAATTTTTGTTGAATATTTATATAAAAAATATTAAACGAATCTATATATCTATATGAACAAATAGAAGAAACTAACTTTTATTAATCATTTTATAAAAGATTGGTTAATATATATAGACTATAAAAAATTTACGATTGAGACTTAAAGTTAATTTTAAATAAGTAGTAAAAATATCGTGAAACTTTTGTTACTACTATCCAAAATTGGTTAATAATAAAATTAGATGATTTTCGTTAAAGCGTTAGAATTATAAAATTACGAGACATAAAACGAATACAATATTTTCTTGAGTTAATTTAATCAACTTTTTTTATTTAAATAGCTCAATGACATAGCCTGTATAATTAGATGAAAACACAATATAAAATAAATTTCAAAACTCTGTAAAAATATAAGGAAGGCCCTGGTTCCCCTTAAAACTGTATTCGCATGCAAATGCTTGCCTTGCTGGTTTAATAGTCGAAAATACTGTTGAATCATATTTTAGTAATTAATAATTTTCACGTCATGGTTTTGCCACACGAATTGCAACACTGAGTTTTGATCAATAAAGTTGATTTGTAAATAAATTGCTGATAGCTATATTTGCTATCTACTTCTGCAGGAAAAAATTAAAACTATAAATTTATGATAAAAGTAAGTAATAAGTTTGATTAAGCAATCCATTATGTCAAACTTCAAATGGAAATCTTCGAATTAAGAAAATTCTGAATAATTTCACTTACTACTGTTGTTGTTTCGACAAGGAAATTTTGTGATAAGATTATTCAGAACTACGGCAAGTATTGTTGTTGTTTCTTCAATAGTCGTAGATACTTGCCTGCTGTTGAAATTAGCGACTTTAAGCTGAGAGTGTGTCTCTTGTTTTTAGTAGAAAAAGCAACTATTGCTAGAATACGTTTTAGCTACTCACTCATGCCTTTCGCTTGCACAGTCTCTTTTCACAGGAGAGGCACAGTCACACATATATAACAGTCATGCCTGAAACGGGACTCGAACCTGGAACGCCCAGATCAAGGGGAAGACGAGTTACTCTGGGACCACAGCTGTGTAACATCACCGCTTGACAAAAGCGTCCACTCCTGTCCGGAAGTTGTTATTTGGCGTATGAATTTACCACCACATTATTCCCTCTCCTGTGAGTTGTAAGTGAAACAAACGATGTTATCTTACCAAGTGTTTTTGGCGGGCGAAAAAGATTTTTTTTTAACTGCGCCAAGAGTTATGGCAGGTGACAAACGATTTTATTGCGATAAGCATTAGAAGGGCGACGAACGATTTCGTAGCGCCCAGCTTTATGGCCACTTTTGTTATCGTTAGAGTGCGCCAAGAAGGTTGCGTTTGTTAGTTCAGAATCTAGATCACTAATGTGCTTTCTTTGATATTCTATTTCCGGACCATTGGGCCCCGGCTGCCGAGAAACATAACTGCTAGACTAAAGTGGTCTCCGGTTCGGAAGTTGTTATCTGGGTATTGAACTTACTACCACAAATTATTATCATTATTCACATGCTTGAAAAATCGTGGAGAATATTTAATTTTTCATTCATAACAAAAGTAAGTAAAACTAAACAGGAGTATTGGAAAATATTAATTATATTAACACTTAAAATTTTATATTCAACATGGTTATAAGTATTCACGCTAAACTTTTCTTAAAATACGAACGATAGCAAGGTAATACTATAGCTCATCCCATACTTTTTCGGCAATTTTGACAGGAAGCTTAGAAAATTTGTAGATGGGCATGTCCATCAACGTTTGGAGAGAACGTTTTTCATTGGAGAGAACAAACATATGCTGCTGATGTAGCTCCAGAAAAAAAAAATCGAATATTGCCACACACGCATATTTGCGTATTTCGTAAACTTCACACCAAGTATGCAGATAGAAAATTGATGTATTAGTTATCTCCCCGCTTCATTATTCTTCAGATTTTTGGGGTGGGGGGCTGACCTTTAATTTTTATAAATGTGTTGAGTTTAAATTTAAATTTATAGTTATTGTTTTCCTTTGTGATAAACAATAAGAATGTACTTTGTTTTATTTCCTTTTAAAAGACCTACAAATTTGTGATATGCATTTATAAACTGTCTATATACGTGAATATGTCAGGACGCAATTAATCCGAATTTGGTATTAAAAGTTTGCATTGTGAAAGTACTACCAGTCCTCATATATTAGCTACAAAATTATTCGTCTTGTTAGTTACATTATGACATTCTAATACTTTCTTTTAAACAATTTTTATTCGTTTTTAGCAACTCATTTCAACAATACTCTTTTCGTTTTTAAGGTATAATTTGCAAATATTTTAGAGGGAGAAATCTTACAACAAATATTCTTTATGTTCTCTAAAACCGTTTGTAAAATTCTATCATTTTTGAAAGTTCAGATTATCCATTTTCTTAGAGTCTCCATTAGTTTTATAATTATACCGTTACAGGCCTTACAGTAACATAGAAATTCACACCATTCTCTGTGATATATTGTCAAAAAAGAAATATTTGACAAATACAATATAAATTTAGCCTAGTTGAAAGATAGAGGAATAAAGAAATTGGAATGTTTAGTTCGAAAACAAAAAGTTGAGAATCTATTTTTCCAATAAATTGGGAAGATAAGCAAATCACGTAGAAAACTTTTAAGTAAAAGTAAATATACATCAATTGTATATTTTTAGGAATACAGCATAAGTTTTTTGCATTATGCAGAGTTAAAAGTCAGCAGAGTTTACTTTTTGTGATTGCTTACGAAACATAACAACTAAGATTATTTGGTTATTTTTTTATTTTTTATATTTGTCTTGTACCCAGATACAATATATTATTATTATTATTGCTTGAAATGTCACCACATATTTTTATTTTAGTTTCCACTCAAACTCCATAAAGAAACAAAAAATATTATTTGTTTTCTATCAGTATTATGTTGCGCTATTCGAAAACAAAAAGATTCTTTGATTTTTTTTCCCAACATCATTCTTTTTATTTCATGAAACAAACGAGAAAACTTAAATTGAAATCCTAGAAACATAAGAAAAGAATAAACTCTGATTTAGAATTTGCCGAAGAAGCACCTACAAAAATTTATGGCATATTCGTTTCTTTTATTTCACATTTATTGCGAAGCATCTTTTCAAAAAAAATCAATCGACTAAGCATTTTGGCCTTTGTTTTTTGTAAAAAAAGTAATATAAGCTGTATAATTTTTAACATTTCCTATTTCTTGCATTTAGCACGTTTTTTCTATGGTGCTAATACTAATCTATAAAACTTTAGTAGCATTTTGAAAATGGATATCATTTTCGTCATATTTAATAGCCTGCCGGCGTTACAAAACAACGTAATTATGTAGTTTCAATATTTATCTTAATAGCTTCAAATACAATGATAATTTTACAAATGATTATTATCAACATTAGCATATTGGCTTAAAATTAAGCAATACTGCAAGATCAGTTTCTGAAGATTTAATGCACAATGATTTCTTTAAAAATAAAAATAAAATTCATTATTGGAAAAGGAAATTTTTATTGAACTCAAGTAATACGTATAATGGCTCTTTTCAATACATTTATTAAAAAAAATAATAGGAAAACTGATTTAGGGGCTTAGAAACAATTTATCCCAATTTACGTGGGTTTTCATTAAATATTTTATAGACTTCAGTAGGATATATTTTAAACTGTGAATAAGTAAGAACTTTTAAAATCCATTTTACAATTCTCAATAATGCTAAAATTTTATCTGACTTTATTATATTCGATGACCAGTCAAGCTTATTTTTGTGCAGAGCTGAAATATCAATTGTTTTTTTTCCTGGCTATATGTTATCGAAATCATTCTTAATAGCTTAACCGGAAAGATCATATGAAACACGCATAATATATATACATGATTAAACTTAGAGATTTTGAAATTCATGGATTCGCAATAAATATTGAATGTATGATGAAATTCTAATTATAAATAATCAAAACTAAATTTAATGTAAATTTAAAAAAAAACTGAAATCTGCTATAGCAAATTTCAAGTTATCATGTGAGAAATTTATTTATTTTTTGTCATGTAATGTAATGAGATAGAATATATGATATGTTATTCCCATTTGACTCATATTTTGCTATCACTGGCATTGAGAAAACCTATAGTTTTTGACCATCTCAATTCTATTTCAATCAAATTCTAAAATTCTTTCGCATAAAAAACCATTTAAACCGGTTTCAATCAATCTCGTGACTATAATATTAAGCATGCGTCGATTCTTGTACAATTTTTTAACTTTTTGTTTTACAAAGTGATAATATTAGTAAAAACTCAATTTTTGTTCTTCGAAGAAATTACTGAAAATTTGTAAATAAAATCTTCTACTCACTAGATCATGTAATTACTATTTATTATACTACCTACTGCATGGCGATTAAAATTTGCTACAACTATGATGTCTGGATCTTTTCTTTTTACTGCACTTCAAATATTCATTTGTGTATTAACTTTTCTTCTTATTAATTTTTGTCACTGCTTCGTCCATGTTGAACTAATTTATGTCATTGCTTCGTCCATGTTAAACTAATTTATGTCGTTTCTTTTATTTTTATTTGCAAAATCCATTGCTAAGTTGCTCAATGGTTCCTAATTCATCAAAAAAGTGGAGGATCATTTCTGTCAAATGATATTCCTTACCAGAAAATTTAATGGGAACAAAGTTTGCAAATTCTTTGCTATAAATTTACAAACATATCAAAATTCTTCATTATTTTAGAAATTTAAGAATAACCAAAGAAATGATTGTTAAGAAAAAACCATGGGTAATGTTTAGCCAATAAAACATAGAGAGAGAGAGAAAGAAAAGATGGCATGGAAAGGCATATATATTTGGCAAAAAAATCCCTATTAGGCATAAATTTTTTCCTCTTCTGCTCTGATATTGCGATATAGATTGGCTCAATGTCTCATCGCGTCTTCCCTTTAACTAAAATGTCTCTAATAAATCCAATAAGTTCCAAAAGAGGCAGTTTATACACTGTGCTGCATTTATCCAGTATTTATCACCTATTTAGACTCTTTTAATGACGACATGTTGTCATGGAAATAGATACTATTAAGAAAAATGTTCATGAACAAATTTTTTTAAGGCTGTTGAATTTATATTATGATTCGAAGCTTTAAAATTTTTAATGCTATATTCTTTTAATACCCTTGCACTCAATCTGTTCATGGACATATATTCAAAGAAATATCAGCATGGCTTCGGTAAAAAATAAAAATGTAATTGATATATTTAAATATACACAGTGTTAGCTGTGGTAATATAATTCAACAATCTAATTATTCATATAATATATTATACCGAGAAATATTATGCAAAAGCTTTCTTACTTAGTTGTTAAGAGTGAGGAAAAATCAAGCAAATAAGTAATAAAATATAAAATATTGCGTGTGTGTAAAGATATAGATATTGCTCAAACAATTGAAACAAGGATTTTATGAATTCTGAGAACTGGTCGTCCAACCTTCGAATTCTTATCGCGCCTGGTGTTTTTTTTTCTTTCGAAGAAACTTTCCAGCATTCAGCATTGCAAAAAGCAGCTGAGAATCCTTTCAATTATTTATCATAACGTGTTGATGTTGAATATTTTTATTTAAATAAATAATATTTTTCATATTTTTTAAAAAAATTCGAATAAACTTTGAAATTTTGGTTTTTTTTGCGAATAAAAGAATTCTATACAAAGTGATAAGAGATAAAGGAAAAAAAAACTAAGTATACAATCCACCCAAAATGTGTTTCTCTTCTCTTGCAAAATCAAATATTCATTCCGTTCTACAGGACAGATACTTGAGACAAACGAACTCGCTGCAAAATACAACACCTTCCTCTTTATTTTTTGCTTTCCGCTTTATATGTAAATTGACTAGGAATATACAGAATATAAAACTGAAAAAATAAAGATAGATTGAACTATTTTCGATTCCAAACACACTTAGATTTTCTGTTTATTCATTGTTGAACCTGTGAAAACATTCGACGGACGTGGAATAAAAGGTCATTTCTATTTTCTTAATGTTATCTTGCTAAACCAAGAGCAAACATATTTTTTTTCTCGTTTCTTTTTTCCTTATTGTAAAATGCCAGTGGATTTAATAAATATTTTGAGAAAAACAGGGAGCTAACCAATTCATTGGTTGAATTCTACGAATCGATGTATAATAAACAAATGCAGAATAAGCTTGTTGCTTAAACCAATTTTTATAATCTTTTTTACTGTATTAGGATTGAATAGATGTTTTAAAGTCAGTAGACTAAAATACAATCTCACACATCACTTAATAAATAAATAAAAAACAAATAATTTAAATTTTCTGAACAATTTCATTATTTAATTTCTTTCCGTATTTCGACTGATTATTGATAATTACCTTCTTTCATTTCAGATTTGAGTAATATTGATAATTACATTCTTTCATTTCAGATTTGAGTGATATTGATAATTACCTTCTATCTAAAGTAATTATCGGCAAATTAAATTTCCCCTTAAAAAAGATTTGTGTTAAAAGAAAAAAAAATTATAATATTAAATAGCTATAAAAAGAACTATTTTTAATCTTCCAAACTAAACATAAATATTGCACTAAAAATTAAATACGGTAATTTCTTTTAAAAATCCAATTTGAATTGAATTTATAAAAATTTATTTTAAATAATGGTTAAAAATACCGGAATGTGAATGAAGAAAAAGTACTCAAATGAAAGAAAAATTTTTTGAATTTTTCAGTAAAGAATTAACATTGTTAATATCTTTGAAGAAGAAACCAGAAAGAAAAAATTTATAAATAAAGCTGCGAATAAAAAGAGCTAAAACTTATTTTAATATTCAACTCGTTTTTGTTTCATTATTACACAATGGAAAGCTATGGTATACATGTTCTTCCTCATTGATAATTGAAAATACCACTTTTGGTTTTTATGTTAATAATTTTTGGCTTAAGTACAAAGTATCCATTACTCTAATTTCTTATTTAAACCTTTCTCTATCGATTTATCCCAAACAGTAGCCCAAATTCGATATTGGAGGGATAGCTTCTATATAGCAGGAAAAGTTTCTATATTGTAAGGAAAGTTTTTATATTGGAGGAATAATTATTTATTGGATGGATAGTTTTCACATTGGAAGGATAATTCTACATTAGAGGGATAGTTTTTATATTGGATGGATAGTTTCTATATTGGAGGCATAGCTTCTATATTAGAGGAGGAGTTTTATATTAGAGGGATAGCTTTCATATTCAATGGATAGTTTCTATATTGGAGGAATAGTTTATATATTGGAGGGATATCTAACACCAAACATATCCTTGAGTTTACATCTAGCACTCCTTATTTGTAACAGATTGCACCGACAAAGTAGAGAGGGTTCAGCCGGGTACAGAATATAATGAGCAGAAATTGAAAATTTTCTTTAGAGATGCACCTCCTGTATTTGGCAATGAAAATATACTAATGGTCAATAGAAAATGAGATGGGCATTCTTTGTTGAAGAACTACAGTTAAAAGATAAGTATTTCCAGAAAATGGGACTCTCTTTGCATCTGCTGTGCTATGGATTGCCAACATTCCATAGAGATAAAGGTGTTAGGTTACTGGATTTGATGGAATTATATTCGCTTAGTATGTCAGACATGGCAATTAATTATTACTCGGGAATTACGGAAGGGCATAAATTCGCCAACATGGCGAGGGAGATCGATTTTAGAAACACTATCAGATATCCAGGCAATATTCATCAACGTTGTTCTCTGAATCTGCTCTCTACATACATTCACTCTATTCACGGGAAATGTGATTATTATACTTGAATATGTTTTATGATTAAATATTTGTCCTACCACATTAGTTTTGTGTATTCATTGTTATAATCTAGTTAAAAATTCAGGAAATGTGTAATGAATTCGAAGTTGAAACTTATAAAAGTTCTTTGGAATCGTTCAGCCTATTCGAACCGTAATAACCCCTCCCCCTCATAAAATTTCGGATTTTATAAATAACAGTTAATATGCTGTATCTGCAACAAAATTCAGGGAAAACTGTTCTGCAAAATTCCCAAACTCCACAAAGTTTCCAAATAATAAATGCTTTACTGAATAAATCAAACAAAGTTTATCTTTTATTTTTATAAGAATACGGAGCATGAAATGGGAAACCTCTAATGAGATTAAAAACATTCTGCCTTGAGAGTATGTAAACAGTTGCATCGACTCTTTTGAAACATTTTTCGTTGATTTAAAAGGTTATTCATTTGTCTCATCGTACGCGCGTTAGTGGAATTTTAATACAATCACACGCGTAGTGGATCAAAATCATGTTTATTCTTTCTTTTGAAAAGTTTACACTAAGTGCACACATATAATACCACTTTTAATTAAATTAAGAAAGGGAAAGTTAACATTATCAAGCAGAAGTTTCGTGAATGGAAAGTTTAAATGAAAGGAATTCTATGCTTCTTGAACTGGAAGTCTCTTCCTAGCTTTTTAAAAATCGCTATAAACAACAAAATTTAAGATATATTAATAAAATTTAATGACGATATTTAGTTAGCTCAATTTTTTAAAATGATAAAATGTTAACTTCTTCCGTATGGAAAATGTCGTTTATTTTTTTATGAATTTAAATTTGTATGCAAATTCTAAGAAGGATGGCTGTATTAAAGTTTTATAAAATTGAAATTTTTATAAAATTCTAATAGATTTTTTTCTAATTGAAAAATTCAATTAGATTTTCAAAAGCTGACTGAGATTTACATTTTCTATGGAATTCTAATTAAATTATATGAATCTAATAAATTTTTTATATTCAATAAGCTAATTAATTAGAATTAATTAGCTTATTAAATTCTAATTAATTTTTATACTGATAAAACACTTTTTGGTTCTAGAATACATTTTTTTTATTTATATTTAAATATGCAAATTCTAATAATAGCTAAATTATCCTTTCATAAAAATGATATTTTTTGACATAAAAATGAATATAATATTTTTATTGGTGTTCAATATTGAAAGTGTTCTGGATATGGAAAAAAAATGTTTGGGGTAAGATTTTGGCAGAAAGAAAATTCTCTCTATGGTAGGCAAAATACTAAAATTGGTCATTAATAAACACGAAATCTAGCAGTATAGTAAAACTATTGCAAAAAAATTTCAAAATCCCATTATTATTTTTTAAACACATATTTAGGGGAATTGTTTTGAAAGGATTAAGTGAAAAATTTATTTTTTGAAGTGGTCATTATAATAGCATTAAGGGTTCTCGAAATAAAAATTGAACCATGACGAATGAAGTTAAAATTTAATAACTAATTTAATAACGACACTAACTATAATAACTAAAAGATTGTTTAAGTTCTAAAGATGACAAACTCTGAGAAAAGTAAAGTAATATAATTTCTACATACAATTCAAAATCTCCTTATTATTTTTAAAGTGTACACTTTAGTAGAAAACTTTGAATTTATTAAAGGAATGCAATATTTTGAGAAATGGTACAGTATTTCGTAATAATAAATCTTTTGTTATAAAATTAAATTATGTGTAGGGAAGTCATATTTTAAAATATAATAAACTATAAAAGAATGTTTAAAATTCAGAACCTCAGATTTTGAAAAGAAAAGAAAAATGTGACAAATTACGAAAGAACGGAAAATGAAAATGAAACTATCAGACACCAAATATTTGCTTTTTTTCATCAGCCCATTGATCTTTGTATTACAAGTATGGCGTAGAGAGAATTTTATTTATTCAAATAAGTTAAAGAGATTTAATTTATTTTTACTTCAATAAAAAGTGTTATATATGTGAAAAATTTTTCTCTCATTATACTTGCTGCGAGAACACACGGTATTTTAATTAAAAAAATTCTGGATATTTCCGAAATTGTGTTATTTATCTTATACTATAATACGAGGAATGGTTGCCAAGTCGAAAATCGCCCCAGAATTAATAAACTCCGGTAAACTTGGGGGTCTGTGGTTTTTGGCCCCGAGGAATCGATTGGCGCCGGTTTTGAAGCGCTACGATCGAGCAGCTCGGAGTTACAGATAGGATATTTTCAAACTTTATTAGTTCGCCATAATGGCTAATAGGCTTCAAGCGGTAACGTGCTGCCATCTATAGCCAATATGGCGAACTAATAAAGTTTCCAGAAGATGATCCGGAACTCAAGGAACTGATCTCGAAATGGATGATCCATAACCCGTGTGGTGATATGAACCCAAGTGCTCCGTGCATGGTCAGCAAACATGGAAGAGACCAGTGCAATTGGGGATTTCCAATGGAGCATCAAGACATGACATCACTGGTGGACGATGAAAAGCCGAGGTTTAACCAGTTATCTTTTCACCATTGGTTTCACAAATTTTCTTATGGCATGTATTGTTTTGATAAATCCCAATTGAAAATTTAAATCTTCGAGTTAGCTTCGATACCTGTTTTCTTCGAGTGGAGCTCGGTCACCCGCTGGTGAAATAAAAGATTGGTACCATCTGAAAATATTGATGCAAGTTAAGGTGTACAAACCTTGAAAAACTAGAAGATTTTTTTAAAAATCGACTTTAAAAACCCCTATTTTTCACAGTAGGTCATTAATATATAAATTCATTTCTGTGAGAAAAAAAAGCAATATTGCACTAATTTTTGATTTATTGATTAATATTTAATGAGCTAATTAGCATATTTTTTAACTACGATATCTTAAATTCTAATATGTTTAGACACACAATTCTATTTGGAAATGATACCTTCTATTAGTCAACATGTTGTCTGCCTCAATCAAGTTATAAAAATATGTAGCTTTTTTAAACAATTTTTTTTATCAACGATGTAACTTTTAAATAGATATTAAAATTTTGTTTCTATAAATATAACTTTGGATGAGCACAAAACATTCACTCTTTCATACAGATTATTTTGATATATAAATAATTGTATTTGACTAATATCTTGTTGAGTTTTTGTTGCTTGAATGAAACAACATAGTGGGAAAATATCATTTTTCATAAAGTGAGTTAAAAAAAACCGAAGCTAGAGTTTTTAGTGAAAGTACCTCAAGAAAAATCCTTATAACATGAGAAATATTCCGAATAATGATTATATCTTGCTATCATATGAAAGCTAAAGGATCAGAGAACCTTTTAAAGAAATAAAAAATATTGGTTATTTTGAACGATTTTCGAAGTTTCAAGTATCAAGTACTCCTTAAAGAATTTGAAATCCTTTCACGTACACAGTTTTCGAAGTCGCATAAATGACACTGCTTTTCTTAGCACATGCAACTAGGATAGTTTAAATCACTTGTCATTGACTTAAAATGAAATTTGTACCATTTATAATTCAGACGTAAATTTCCATTTGAAAATTTTCTCTGTAGTAATAACCAATAATTCGTATCAGTGCAATACTTTATTCTTGTGTTACTTTACTTTATTTAATACTTTATTCTGTTACTACAGCATTTTTTAGTATTTCATTATGTTTGTCAGAGATGAATAATTTATTATCATATAACTCTGAACCAGGACACAAGTTCTCACACAAACTAAACAAGATTTATTAATGGTATGAAACCTAAAGTTTATTATTTTATTTAATTACTTTTTTGAACCTGGAAATAAAGAGCAAGTAAAAGTATGTACACACAAAAAACAGTTCTCATAATTTGCACTTTATGTTTGGGTGATCATTCATAAAAGCGTTTCGTAGTAGTTAAACTGTTCATGAAATGCATTTGAATTAAGCGATATTTTCATGATTATTTTTGTATTTAACGAGTTTCCGAAATTTCCTTAACGATATTGAACCATCATAATTTTTAATCATAAAATATAATAAAAAAGTCATAAACAGCGAATGTTTTTATTAGATGGTTCTTTAATATATATTATAGCTCAGAATGTTTTTATAAAAAACAAACGAACCACTAAAAGGGGTGTAAATAATACAAGCTGATAAAGACTTTAAACAGGATTCTATTATTCTTCATTTAATCAAAAGTTAGGAAAATATTTCCTTGTATGCAAAAATATGTCAAAAATAATTTGAAGATATTTTAAGAATAACTCAGTATTTTCAATGCATTATCTTAAAAGCATTTCTCTGAAATGAATTAGGAAACGCCACGTAATCTTTTAGCAAGCCTTTTACCCTTTTTTAGCTTAATAAAATAATTTTTTCTTTACTTTAAATATATTACATAAATATAGCATATATGAGCAGGATTTTGTAAAACTATTAGGTTTTCTTCATTTGACTAGAAATCAGGTATCATTGTAGGAATAGAAATGATATTAAAAGGAAATGAAAAACGTGTGCTAATAAGCAAAATATAGATAGTAGTAAAAGAAAAATATAGGCATTATTATGTTTGCTATTTATAAATATCTATTAGTTATAGTTCAAAATCAAATGGGTCGGAGAAATTCCATCTATGTTATAGAAACTAATCTCACCTGGTTCAAATTTTTTTCACATGTCCAGGATCATACAAGAGATGTCTACAACAATGCCTATTTTAGAAATGACTATCCGGCTATAGTGAGCAAATACAATTCCTTCATACAATCATTAATTAACTAACTGGAAAGCCACAAGCTACGAAAGCTGTGGTTGAAGAGAGATATCTTCATAAATTGACTATTCAATTCTGAAACACACGGACAAAATTGAATGACTGCAACACTGATGGAAACTGCGGTTGAATCCTAAGTGCTATCACTCGCCAAGGTATATCAATTCCGGTTGTAAGTACGTCCACGTCTATAGGAGACATCCGATCCTCACCATTTCTGTACACATCAAGATGACGAGAACGAATCACCTCAACCGAAACTTTTCACCATCAGTTCTGAAGTGTCCTCAGAGGGAAGTTGAAATGAGATGGAACCCACATCGTGTTGTAAGAACAAGCAAGGTTACAGAAAATACAAGCAGATTTTGGTCACCCAAATGTTTTAGCAGTATATTACCCAGAAGTGTTTAGGGCTGTGGTGACCTGATTCAACCGAAGAACAGTCGTGTAAGGGCGCCTGTTGCACTTTACATCCGTCAGTCCAAACCTCCTCCCGCTGGTGGGGTGTGGAGAGGGGTGTGCCAACTCAGGTAACCCCATCTGACCCCGTTTCAAAATTACGTGGTCCGTCCTCCAAACGCCCTAGCGTTGCTTTACAACGGAACGTTAATATAACTAAAAGACTATCCTGAAGTTTAGAAAAGTTGATACTGACCAACTTCTCGAAAGAAATGGCCGTAAGAAGTGAAATATCTTGCTATCCCTTGTCATTTATCGTCATGAAGTTGTGTGTTGTAAGACATATTATTGTATATAATTATTACAGCTGAATGGTAAATGAAGCTGTCATGGAAATATATAAGAATTTCAATGTGTCATGTGTGGCGAGAAAATATTTTTGGTCTTTCAATTCTATGATTCCGAATGATTTAGATGCAATTTTGGGCATTGTGTGTAATAACTAACATTATGTAAACAACTCAGCTATTTTGATAAACAAAAAGATTGAAATCTGAATTTAATATAATTTCATTGCAAGTTTAAAAAATGATTTGCAGTAATTAAATATTAGTTAATCATAAGCGAAGAGAAATTTATCCTAGCTACATTTTAACGCTAAATTTGTTCAATCCTTTGAAATGAAGATAATTTCATATCCATTTTACCTGCCAAACTTGAAGTTCTAGTGGTCCATGTAAGACGAAGAAAAAGAAATACGTATACGATTTTGATTGTACATTTTTCAAGTAGTTCACGACATATTTTTTAAGATCCACATTTTAAAAGAATATTATGGCAGTTCTTTAAATTAAATGAATAGTTACAATCACTATTTACATCGTCACTATAAGAAAAAGTAAAACAATCCCATTAATTGTATATTATTTCCTCTGAACGCTTGTTTGACCACATTTAAGGTGATCAGATATATTTTCTATGGAGAGGAGTAAATATCTGGGCTGACGAGAACAGTTTTTCATCATAATTTTCCTGGATATATTTTTAGTTTCCAGTTTCCATAGTTTTCCTAGATATTTTTATGGATTATACTAAAGACAATAAGGTTAAAATGGTTAAAAACTAGGGGGCTCTGCCCCCTGCTTACTTATGCTTGCCAATCCCCAGAAACTGGCAATGCAGTTCTTCTCTGATCGCTTCGCTCACATGATATCTGCTTAACCACTTTAGTCTAGCAATAGATATATTCAGATTCAATTGATTCTTAAACATGATAAAGCAATGAAAGAAATAAAAAATGTAAAGCAAAAATCCCATTCGCCAATGAAGCGAATTTTAAAAAATTGTACTTTTCTCACAATTTTTCATATTTGGGAACTATACCATACAAACAGAATAAAAAAAACTTTAGAAAATATTTACAAAAAAAGTGCTTTTTCACAATTAATCAAATTTGGATACTACGCTACAGAAACAAAGTAAAAATTTAATATTTTGCAAAAAAAAAAAAAAAAAAAAAATGAAATTGTGTGAAAGCAGCTATATTCAAATTTAGTCCATTCGAAAATAAGATAAACAACGAAAGAAATTAAAAAATGAAAGGCAAAATGTACACTCGGAAATTGAACCAAGAGAAAATTTCTCCTCTCGGAAAACGTAAGGTATAAACCATGGGATCACAGCATTGGTTTAATGGAGAGATATTTTTGCAGCAATCAGTTACAGGATAAATACAGACGTCTCGATTTGCAAATGGTCCGTCATCATCTTCATTCATACATTTTATTTGACCTACGTTCTCTTTTACGACTATATCGTTTTAAAATCGATACAGTACGACTAAAACCCACCATAAGAATTGTCCAATTTTTGATTGTTAATTTTTTTTGTTAAAATCTTTTTCAAATCAAAGCAAGAATAGCGTTCGCTTGAAATTTTATCAAACCGCGTGTTTATGTTTCTGGCTAGAGTTTGAAATGTTAGCTAATGGTAATTCACTAATTCTACTTTATGAAAATACAGTTGTCAACAATCAGAGCACACTGCGCATGCGAGTACTTTCTATGCCGGCTGAAATAACGCAAATGCGAAAAGTTGTGGTACGCTATTCTGATTATAAATTTTTTATTTCCTTTATTCTTTGTTATTTTAATTCAAAATAGCTTCAGAATGAACCCAAAAGACTGGTTAATTAACAATGCTTGATTTTAAATGCATCAAACACAAAGAAATTAAACAGAACAGTTTGAAAACACGTTAAGCCTAACATCTTTAGCGTGAGAAAAAATGAATCCTTAGTCATTTGATGGTGTTAAGTGTTGCCAAACTTCAATTAGCAAATTTGGTCTCATTTTGTGTGCACGTTATTATTATACATCTATAAAGATATCCTTTCTTTCTTCTATAAATTTCCTACAAAAAATAAAATCGAAAGGAAAAAGCGATGCATTTTCTCAAGAAACCAAGTGGGAAGTAAAAAAACTATATCAGTGCATATTTTAAAAATAGAATAATTTTTTGCACTTGCAATAGATTGGAAAAATACAGAAAACAACAGAGACGGCTTTGTATAAAAATATAGGATCCAATTCTTAGAGCTACCAAAAAGAAGTAGTCTTATATTGGTAGAATAAATTATTCAGTGTTTCTCATCGGTGAATATGCAGACATATACTCCAATATCATTGAAAATATTTCCAATACCATGCCCTTATTTTCATGCTTTTTTCAGACAAAACTCCTTATTTTATTATTGGTTACATCATCGCTAGA
Source organism: Argiope trifasciata (assembly GCA_026543055.1). Classification (NCBI taxonomy): domain Eukaryota; kingdom Metazoa; phylum Arthropoda; class Arachnida; order Araneae; family Araneidae; genus Argiope; species Argiope trifasciata. Next base: position 664,032 of record JAPMOQ010037853.1, on the reverse strand, counting down.
GAATGTAATTTTCTTTTCTTTTTCAATTCAAATACGGTTGGAAAAAAATATAGCTTACTTTCTATCCACGGTTTGTTTTGTTTTTGAAGATAAAAAATAGATAGCAATTTCAGAATTTCTCTGCAAAATTTAACTTTTTGTCATATAGCGTAGAAGAAATGCAATGACACATGGTGCACCGACTTAAATAGAGTCTTCAGTAACTATATTTGTGATATGTTGGTTTCCTTTTTATTCTGTAGCATGCTAAATTACTTTTCTCTTTTTTTAAATATCTCCATTAAAAATCTTTATTTAGAAATTTGATTCAATTAAATATGCAGTTAGTGATATGATAATGAAATTATAGATTGAATAAATATCAGAAAGAATTTTAAGACTGATTACATTGCAAATTTTCGACTAGTGCAATAAAAATGCTGTTATATGATGAAACAAATTTAAAATAAATACAACAAACTATTCCCTAAAGCAACAGTTTTGCTATCAATTATACACTTTGAGATTACCGTTCTATTAGTATCTTTAATGTTGTGGAAATTTAAGATTAATTTTAAATCTTTTAACAAATACAATTCTGTAACTGAACATCATAGTAAATTTGTGTCTAGTGTTTATCGAGAGAAAAAAAAATGTTATTTTTTAAAAAACAAAATTAAATGACGATATAATACAAATTTTAAATGAATGTGGAAAATAAATGTGTGAATGATTATGTTGAAAATTTTTGTTGAATATTCATTAAAAAATTGATGCCTTATCTCCATTGCTTGGGCTCATCGATGAAAGAACAACGTTCAGAAAATGAATTGTTAAGAAATATAAAGCTTTTCAATTTAACAAGGAAAACATTTAATATATCACAGAACTTAATTATTAACGCTGATTGAATTTCAATTTATTTTTAGTTATAGAATTAGTCAAGTTAAAATCCATCTGAGTGCATGTGCCTTTATAATTACAAATTTCTTTTTAATTTGAAAGCCATATATGCCATGTTCTATGCCAAAGTATAAAAAGTATGGTAAAATTCTTTTATCGAAAGATTTTAAAAACTTTCGTTGATATGAAATTGAAATCTAGAGCACTAAATACCGAAGTGTTACCTTATGAGTTCTAACAGAAGCGAATTAATTTTGTGCTTTAATCATTGACAGGTATTTCTGAAACAGTTGAAGCATTGGTCAGAATTAATTTAAAGATCTGAATCACAGGAAAATCTACTCAACACTTCCATGTTCTCTTCAAGTGAAATAGAGAGAGGGAGAAAGGGAGAGACAGAAAGAGAGGGAGTGAGAGAGATAGGGAGGGAAAAACAATTCCTGGGAATTTCTGATTCAAAAGCACATCTCATACTGAAAGATTTTACAGTAAACAGTGGAAAGAAATTTCTTGAAATACGTAATAGATTAGATCAAGAGATGAAATTTTATTTTCAAACTTTATTTTTATCATATTCTCAAAGTTATCGATTATTATGGCAATTATTTATTATTATGGTAAAAGAGTGAACTTAAAAAAACAATTTTATCATTACTTAATTAAAATAGATTTTACTGTAAACTGTTGAAAGAAATCTCTTGAAATAATAGATTAGATCAAAGGATGAAACTTATTTTTTATAATATTCGCAAAGTTATCGATTTTTATGGCAATTATTTATTATTATGGTTAAATATTGAACGTCAAAACAGTTTTATCTCTACTTAATTAAAACAGAACGTTGAAATATGTGTTGCATGCTTGTTTTTATTTTTGAAACATTTTACATGTAATATGCAAATAATTTCATTATATTTTGAGCTTTACCAGTTTTTCATTTATTAAACTAATTGATATGTGTTTGCTAAATAATGAAATTATAGTACTTGCCATGATTTTTTTTTAAATATTTAACTTAATAAAAATTTTAACAATTAAATATTAACTTAATTAAATACTTTGTATACTTTATTAAAATTAAATACATATGCTAGATTGAAGAAATAACAGTTAAAAGTTATTAGACACACAAAAACTGAGGATTAAAATAAATATATAAATGCGAGGGTTAGCCGTTAGAAATAATATTAGTATATTAATTTTTTTTACTTTTATGATATATTTTTACATTTAATTAATATTAGTAATTATTTTTCTATAACTATTTACTTTGGGTTATTTTTAATGTTATAGATTTCAGCGCCTTCTGTTATTATGTTTGATTTGAATGCAAGCGCTTTGTAAATAAGAATAAACTACAATAGAAGTTAGTTTCTACAATATTTTTACATTTATCATATAAATTTTTCAATATTTAATTTACATTTCCCAAATTTTCTTTCCTGGATCCTATTTTTGTTCTATAATCCTATAAATATCAACACATTTTACGTGAAACTTTTAATAAATATATCAAAGTTCTTTCGATGCCATTTGCCGATTAAAATGACAAATGAGAGCATTTAACATGAAGTCTAAAAAATGAAAAATCTTGCTAATGGCTTTTCACCAACAAACAAAATTGAATGAGCGAGACAAACATCACAAAAAAATTGTTATTAAAACTGAAATTTAAAACAAACAATTTAGGAAATTCTAGTTAAACAAACACATCGAAATGGCACATAAGGTAAAAGAAAACATCTTCTCTACGAGTTTAATTGTAAACATGAATTTTAATACTGCCAGAGCTTTTCATTTTTTAATGCAAAACCTCTCAACGCTGCTCGCCTAATCCAGTTTTACCTTACCAGGTAGCATATAAAAGGCTGTTTTTGAAAAAAATGCAATACTTTTCTATTACCTACCCATTTTTTTAAATCCTATTATGCTGTTTTAATATACTAGAGATCTTTACTAGTTACATCATCGTTTGATGAATAAAAGTTTTGCAAATGGAGTAGGGATATGACAAATTTCTACAAACCCTCATAATCAGTTTAAAATCTTTAAATAGTCAAAGTAGATAGAATGTTTAATGTTGTGAGGTTTTTAATAGAGAGCCAAGTGATCAAAGATAAATGAATATTGAAATATATCCTGTTTTCGAAAGAATGATGAAGTGCAGACACTATTTTTTTTAAAGTTTTCTTTAAATAAGTACAAAATGATACTTTATTTTCTAAAAAATTCTAAACCTTTTTTAACGTGTTAAAATTATAAATTTTGGCATATCAAAATTGAATATATTTTGTTCAAAGTAAAGATAATATTGAACATAAGAAAATTGCGAATATATTGTTATTACAAATCCGTAATTTTGCTTTTCAGCGAGGTTAGTTCAATCACTGGAAAGACCATTTTGCAATCGGCTCTGTTGGATGCTGATTGGATGCCGAATGAGAGTTTTCAGCGACTTGGCTATTTTTTGGAAGAATTTGGCGATAAAATAGATAATACTGGAATCTTCTGAACTTTGGACTTACAGTCAATATGAGTCATGATTGTTCCAGAAGCTTCTTTGCCCGGGTCCGGCCGGTAGTCCAAGCTGAGAGCAATCGAATTCAGAGTCTTTGAAAGGTTTAGAGTCTCATACGGAGTTAACGGCGAAATAGTTGGACCAATCCAGCTAAGCTGAAGCATTAAATGTAGCTCAAGAAATTGTAGAATTTAACTTTATGCCAAATCCTGGAATTAATTGTAGAATCAGCATCGAGTCATGTAAGGAGTAGCCAGTAGTGTAGTACTGAGTTGGTAGTTGGATTCAGCTAAAGCTAGGGGAATTGCAGGTGTTTTTAGAGATAATAAAAGGTAATTAAAACGATATACACCTCCTGTCTTGACGCTTTGTGTGCTGAGTTTTATTAACATAGATTATTACTTGCACGCTACTATTTGTTTTAAGTGTGCTGCTGTATGTGGCTTGTGTACATCTCGTCTGTGCATTTGTTTTCTGTTTGTTCTTGTTTTCGTGTTAATAAAAATGGTCCTTTGTTACTGAGGCCGGTTGATTGTGTTTTTTCATCGACTAACAAAGCAAAAGAACACGAATTCATAACAGTTTATACATTAAATTTTTCTGAAATTATTAGCAATATGAATAAATATACTTTCTTGAAGAATCTTTAATAATAATGTAAAAGGACATCTGTTTCTGTGTAAGTGTATTGCTTGAAATTCTGTTGGACTAATATTAGATTTTCATCATTCAGTAGCCATTTGTGTTTTTAATTACACTTTATTAGTCTTAACACAAATATTTTAATCTAAATGTAATATACTGAACGAAATTGATTTTTTAATTAAATTCTTTACAACTTGCATAATTATAGTTGGCCTACATTGAAAGATAATATTTTTAGCCAAGCAATCACCAGTAATCTGCCAAACTCTGTGTTAGTATTCATAGATAACACTGCTATATTATCAGTGCTGCTATGTTAACACAGCTAGCTGTATTAATATATAAAGGAAAGCAAATATATTATTAAATTTTCCGATGAATATTGAAAGTTCCATCGTATGTTTGAAAATTCTGATATGAGAACTCCAAAGGAAATTAAATAAGGAAATTCCTCATAAAGAAATGAATATTAGAATGTTACAAACTGTAACATTCGCCTGAAGTATATTACATTGATAAGCAGAAGTTTCATATTGAAAGAATATGGCCCCGTATCTGAAAATAAACTTTGAAGTTTTAATAAGATCTGTAAAATATTCACGTGTATCAAAATTTTCCTTATTTTGTGTGGGAGTTATATATGGAAACGGTACAGGAATAAAGGAACTAGGATACCATATAATTAAATTCAAAATCATAGAACGCGAAAAAAATATATGTGATTCAAAAATTTTAAGAAGAAATTTCACTAAAATATGCTTTGCATTATTATTGAAGGATAATTCTATATGAATTCATCAAATAAATTCTGGCAAATATATCTGTACATACTATGAATAATCTATTTTCATTTGAGAAAGATTTTTCTTTGATCCTTTCTTTTGATAAGAACGCTACAAGTAAAATGAAACATATCACTTCTGTATATGAATCGCTTATGCATATTAAAATATATATGCCAAATTCCTTAAAAACATTTTAAAACAAAGTACATTTTTTTAAAGAAATTAAATTTTTTTTATTTTTGCAAAATTTTGCATAATTATATTGCATGATATATAATTATGATTTGATTATTAATTATTTGCATAATATATAAAAATATTGCATAATTTTTTAAAAATTCAATTTTTTTTTTAAGTTTTAATTTTTTTCTAGTATTTTTTTCTTACTACCCGATGTAAATTTATTTGGCGACAAAACGCTGTATATAATTTGACGATTCCAATTCATCGATAACTTTTTAGAAATATATATATATATATATATATATATGCAGATATATATATACACACTGAAGTGACAAAAGTCATGGGATGACTGTTAAAATCGTGTCGGATCTCCTTTTGCCCGGCGAAGTGTAACAACTCGACGTGTCATGGAGTCCACAAGTCGTTGGAAATCCTCTGCAGGAATATTGAGTCATGCTGTCTGTATAGACGTCCATAATTGTGAAAGTGTGGATGGTGCAGAAGTTTGGGAACGAACGGACCTTTCGATGATGTCCCATAAATGCTCGATGGGATTCATATCGGGTGATCTAGGTGGCCAGATCATGCGCTGGAATTGTCCGGAATGTTCTTCAAACCAATCGTGAACAGTTCTGGCCCGGTGACATGGCGCATTGTTATTCATAAAATTCCCATCGTTGTGTGGGTACGTGAAGTCCATGAATGGCTGCAAGTGATCTGCAAGCAGCTGAACATAACCATTTCCAGACAATGATCGGTTCAGTTGCAAAAGAGGACCGAGTCCATGCCATGAATGAACAGCTCACACCATTATGCAGCCATCACCAGCTTGAACAGTGACTTGCTGACAGTTTGGGTCCATGGCTTCGTGGGGTCTGCGCCACACTCGAACTCTACCATCAGCTCGTAACAACTGAAATCGTGACTCATCTGACCACGCCACGGTTTTCCAATGGTCTAGGGACCAGTCGATATGCTCAGGAACCCAGGAGAATCGCTGCAGGCGATGTTGTGCTGCCAATAAAGGCACTCGAGTCGGTCTTCTGCTGTCATAGCCCAAGGAAGACAAATTTCGCCGCACAGTCCTATCAGACACGTCCCTCGTACGTCCCACATTGATTCCTGTAGTTATTTGACGAAGTGTTGCGTGTCTATTAACATTGACCATTCTATACAGACGTCGGCGGTCTCGGTCGTTAAGTGGAGGTGGTCGCCCACTGCGCTGTCCATGATGGGATGTGATGCCTGAAATTTCATACTCTCGGCACACTCTTGATACTGTGGATCTCGGAATGTTGAATTCACTAACGATATCCGCAATGGAATGACCCATGCGTCTAGTTCCAACTAACATTCCACGGTCAAAGTCTGTTAATTCTCGTCGTGCCGCCATAAATCACGAAAAACCTGTTCACATGTATAACTTGAACACAAATGAAAGCTCTGGAAAACGAACTGCGCATTTATACTTTTTCGCTGCGATACTACTGCCATCTGTATATTTGCATATTGCTATCAAATGACTTTTGTCACTTCAGTGTATATATATATATATATATATATATATATATATATATATAAAATTGAAATAACAAAAATTTAAATTATTTTATTAATAATTATAAAATAAAAAAATCTTGAATTTTAAATTTTTTTTGGCGAAATAGTTTTCCACTCTATGAGGACTTAATGATAATTTTCATATGATTTTAAAGGTTTAAAAAATTCTAAAATATAAACTTAAATTCTCAACTCTATTTTTACCATCGAATGTCTTTATAAGTAAAAAAATACTTTTTTGTAGAAAAAAATATCTGAATAAGATTCGAAGATAATAATTTTTTATGTTTAAAAATTTAGTCTTAAATTTATTTTTAAACATTACTCTTAATTCCACAGAAACGATGAAATACAAACAAACAATCTATCTAAAAACTTCGGACCACATATTAGAAATTCAGAGATACCAAATAAAACAAGTCCTTCCTTCAAATCCTCAAACGACAATCACATGGGGTTAAAAACTGAAAACTCATTTCAATTATAACTCAGTAGGTGTTTCCTACCTGTTATGTCTCTGTAGGACTCTTATGACCTCGATACACTGCTTAAGGCTTTGAGGCACTGAAATTCTCACTCTAGCCGGGCTTATAGTTACTTATTTTTATCTTTCCTCATTGCGAAAATGCCACCATATACTAACTAACAGACCAAAATAAGGAGTTAAAGTGATTTATAGCGTGATTAGAGTTTCTTTCAGATTAGGCCATTATGTTGTCTATTCGTATATTCTTATTTAGCCTTACTAATCTTATTCTCCTTATCCTTTTCTTTTCTTATTCCGTAGATTAGATTGCTACCTAATATGCTTTCTTACCTCATTAGCAATATCTTTTGCCATAACATATGAAGTAATAATAAAAAGGGTAGGAAAGAAACTTGAACAAAGCAATTAAAGTAAGCTTAGGGAAAATAAGTGTTACAATGTATTTATAAACTGCTTACTAATGCGCTTGAATTATATAGCATTTGTGAATTTAGAAATAATTTCAAACAATTATCGGTGCTGAAGTATAGTTTTAAGGTGGATAGCTTAATGGTATAGCTATATAAATATAAATAAATGTTTATAGGCATATGCCTTATGCTCTGCTTATCGTTCATCCGATTCCGATGAAACTTCGTCAGCATATTGCTTGAATATAGACGAAGGTTATAGAGATAAGACACACATCTAAAACATAAAAAAATATTTTCAGATCTGCTTGCCACATCTATTAATCGTGGATTAACTACCAAATAACTCGTCAAGGAGACACAACAGATTCAGTAAAGATGCTAAATTCATGCTAGACCTTAGTACTATTCGCAGATATTGTACATAAATGCAATGAAAGTCTTTCTCCGAGGTAATAATTTTATTTGACTGTGTGCAAGAACGGTTTAGGGAAACCAATCCTATAGATTTGAAATTTTAACTAACTTTTTTATGAAATTTTAGCTTTTTTGCAAAATTGCGTTTCCAACTATATTAAAGATTTAATGGCATAAATATAATTTTTATGTTTAATCAATTTTAAAAGAATATATTTCAATCCCATTTCACAAGATACAGTAAAAAGTTTTTTTCATTACTGTACTGAAAGACCACTAAACTTTACAATTCTGAAAGAATACAGAAATCTAATATATAAAAAAGAATATTTGTTTGTAGAATATAATAGTACAAATAGAGTAAGTACTATTTATGCTTCTCCTTTATATATTTTCTATTTCAATGAATGTATTCATAACCAACAAGAAAATAAATATCATTTTTCGTATCCTTCTTAATCAAACAATATCAAATCCAAACGATGTTTCTTAAATTATTTCTTCTGCAGCAGCAACGCGCCGGATACCAGCTAGTACTGAATAAAAATCCTACCCACAAAAAAGATATGTCTCTATGATGACAGACAAAAATATCTTACTTTAAGACCTTAATTCATTTAAAGTCTATTTCACGTGAATTATAAAGGATTAGCTACGTTTACGGTATAAATTTTTTATACTTGATATTCGATTAGCAAATGATGAAATGGCCCATCTTAGATTAACAAAATTGAAAGTGGATGAAGTATAATCAAACAATAATAATGGAAATTAATAATACACAATGATTATAGGAAGTTTAAAAATTAGAAATGTATAGAGTTGGTGGAATTCCATGTCATTATCTTAAAATTCGCAGTTTAATTTGAAACATCTATTAAAAAATTTAATGCTGAAATTATAAGTTAAATTTAAAATGTATTTTCTATATTTTCTAAATTTTTAAAGGTTTTTTAACATACATTCTTTTGTTATACTTTCCTTTCCATTCATTTCAACTGAATTCTTTGTAAAAAATGGTCAAATATTTCGAAAGGTGTCATTCGTTTAAATAATTTCCTAAATTACAAAAAAAGTCATTTTTAAAGACTATTCAGGAAGTTATGTAGCATCATGCTTTTATGATAATACAAGCCGCCTATGGCTACCAGCTGGTAAGCAAGCTCTAATGCTCGCTAAAAGGTTTTTAGATTTATTATTTGGCTATTGAATTCTAAAATGTTTAATAGATTTTTAGGAAAATAAAGTTTCAAATTTTGATAGTTATATTATTTACTTATACTATTATGTGGGTCTTAAGCCCTTCTATTAATTGTACTATAAATTTCTCTCTCGCTCTAATAATATAATCTAAAATCGCCCTTCCTTATAGAATAATGTTATTGAAATTTTCATAAATTGTTAGAGTTAGTGATTGATTTGATAGATTGGGGTGAAACTCTATTTATTTAAAATATTTGTGTCTCAAGAATATTTTGTTAAATATGATTCACAGGGCAGAGGATAAATATAAAAAATAAAATTCCTAATTGATCGGCAATTTTGATTGGATTTACATGAAATATAATTATTTATTTCATTTAGACCATTTATTTGCCAATGTGTGCCTATTAATAAAGGCTCATAAATTAGTTTCTGTGCTGTATATACTTTACATTATTTTATCTATAGATATATCTTGTACATTTTAAACATATCAGCATTAAATTAAACTGTTGCTTTGAATTAGTAATATAGATATTGTAAAAAATCATATAAAATGCTTCTTTACAACAATTATTTTGAAAATATCGCTTTTTTCTATTTATTTTATTTCATACAGCCCCGAGCTGAAGATTAGATTTTTATAGGTTTAATTTGCGATAATAGTTACCTTTTTGTTTTTTAAAAAAAGGAGCTTTTGTTAAAGTAATGGCAACGTTTTGATAAACTTTAATTTTTTCCCATTACATTACGAGAGCGTTTCACGTCACGTGAAACGCTCTCATGGAGCTGAAATTTTATTTTTATTTTGTGAAAAATAAATTCTTGAAAAATTAAATTATTTTTAAAATATCATTAAAAATAGAAATAAAATTTCTTCATTAAAATAGTATTATCAATAAAAAGATAATTTTTTTAATCTTCGATCTGATGTAAAAATCAACTTTTTGCTGTGATATTTTCGAAAGTTATAGCTGAAAAAAATGAAAATTGCTCTTAATTTTTAATTAAAAATTCGAAAAAATCACCCAAAGATGCACATTTCCGACCACCAAGCTATACATATGCCAAATTTGGTGGCTATAGGTCAAACGGTTTAACCTGCAGCGCGCCAACACACATATTGAATTTTATTTTATGTATAGATAACACTTGGCATTTAAAAAACCATACTACAATTTTTTTACGTAGAATATATATTTGTAAGAAAAAAAAAGTTTCATACTTTTTTTTACTGTAGAGCAAACTGTGAAATGTTCGATTTTGAAATCAACACAATTCTAAAGGGGGAAAAAGGAGCAAGACAGAAGAACGGAAGTTTAAAAACTAAGTATCCAATCCACCCAAAACGTGTTTTCTCCTTTCTCGGAAAATCAAATATTCATTCCGTTCTACAGAACATTTTGGAGCCGATACTTGAGACGAAAGAGGTCGCTGCAAAGCACAATGTTATTTTTTCTTTCTTTCTTTTTTTTTCATTTCATATGCAAATTGACAAAGCAAATGTAGAAAAAGAAGAGATATATTTTTTTTTCAAATCCACTCATGCATTGCTTTTATTTAGTACTCACCAATTTTTAACATTCTTTAGAAGTAGAGTATATTTTTGTTTCCCTATTATTTAATGCTAATACTTAAAAGTAAAAGACATAATATTTTTCTGGGTTTTGCCAGTTCTTGTTATTAAAATCACCATAGTTAATGAATATTCCTAAAGTTTATTGAAAACAAATACTACGAATGATAAAGAAAACAAAAAGAATTCGATAAAAATTGATTTCAATTTATATGTTTTCAGAGAGTATTAAAATTGTTGACATTTATTGTTTTAAAATGTCAAATCTGTTGCATTAAATAATGTCATAAAATATGAAACCAATTCCCTATTCATCATTTTTTAAAAAAGAATTTCAGCTTCATTTTTTAAATTATTTTCTTGTATGTATTTTTAAATTATTGTTAAATATTTTAGCTAAAATATATTTCATTGAATAATGTATCATATTTTTCAATATTCTTGGCTGTAATTTAATACTAGTATTGATATATTTTATGCAAAGAAATGTTAAAAAATTCATTAAATTGTTGTTAAATTAGCCAATTTATTATAGGGACGGTATTTGTTTTCTTCCAGAACTAAACTTTCTACCAAATTAATGCAAAATAATTTTAATATCTTAATTACTAATCTCACTTTTTTATTAATTTAGATATTGAATAAAAGAAGTCAATTATAATTCGATTATTAAATCATTCATAAATATTTTGTCAAATTATCTGGTACGCGAATATAAACAAAATGATGTTCACGCAAAATATGAAACTCTCTCTCTCTCTCACACACACACACACACGCACGCACGCACGCACACACACGCACGCGCGCGCACACACACACGCACACACACACACACACGCGCGTACACACACACACACACACACACACACACACACACACACACACACACATATATATATATATTTATATATATATATATATATATCGTAATTTCTTCTTTTAGTTATTAGTTTGGACTTATATCTAAAAACTCGAAAAATAAAAACAAAATCTACAAGGTACAGGTGATTTTATTACCTGTTTTTATGATCTCTTTATGTTACCTATAGGAACCCATTCGAATCGAAACAATTTCCTTTAAAAATTTATTTAAAAAGAATTTATTTCTTAGCTTGTTTGTCAAATTTCTTATTAGTATATTTTGTTGCAAAGCTGTCTTAAAAACGATTTCACGTGAATGTTCCGATTTCATTAATTAAATTGGTATTTATTAGAGTTTTATTTTTTTATACTTTTAACAATATTTTTATTTACATCGTTGAACTGAAAAACACGAACATTTGTTAAAAAATTTTAATTTCTGTTTAAGAAAATGAATAATTTTCGAATAATATCTCAGTAAGCATCCCTCTTTGCATCTGTACGTAAGATGTTTTAAAAAATCTTGGGCTATTTTTAATGCTTTTCATAATATTTATGTCTGAAGAAGCATTTCTTAAATTTTACTTTAGATATAAAACTTCATATCATATTTTGATTGTAATTTTGTGTATATTTCACTAATATTTGTAAAATGGATTTATTATTTCAAACATTTGGACTCCTAGCTAAAATCATTGGAATGATGTTTTAAATTGATTCGAGAAAATATTTATGAAAATAATATATTTCGAGTTTTTACGTGCATGAAAAAATCCAATTAAAGTAACTGAAAATAGAAAAATGAGAATTATTTAGAATACTTACTCAATGAATATTTGGAATACTGATTCAATGGATATTTGAAAGAGATTATCAGAAGATATTTAGAAGAGAGCATTAGAAAAATTTTAGAACATTCAGAAATAATTTACAAAAAGATATTATTGTAGGTATAAAGAAATTACTTGAGTCATATTTCAAGAGCATAAACATTGCTTTGAAAAAAAATTATTTACTTACTCGATTGAAGATTCGGTAATAGCTTCATCTGCAATAAAAAGAAAGTGTATAAGAAAATAAAAAGAAAAAAATCTTTTCCAAGTGATTACACACTATTTATCTTATATATTACAATTATTTACTCAGTTAGAAAAAATATGAGATAATTATTTTGAATCTATACGCTATGTATTAAAATAATTATGATTTTAGATAATTCCAACTAAAAAACTTCTAAATATATATTCAACAATGTTCTTACGGAAGTCAATTGCATTCAGACTTAACAAAATGAATGGGAAAACTGTTTTGAGCTTTGACTTAACAAAATTAATCTGTAAACTTTTTTGACTTAACTATTTGTGAAGTACATAGGAACTGTTCAATATACCAGCTCAATGAATTACAAAAATATAAGATTTTGATTCTAAATCTCGTATAATATATATTGAAACAATTATTACATAGGATAGTTTCAATTAAGAAATTTCTAATTATATAGTAATGTACCAATGTTCTTACAGAAGTTAACTGCATTCAGACTTAGCAAAATTAATGTAAAGAAATGTTCTAACTTTGACTTAGCTATTTGTAGAAGTACATAGACACTACTTATTGTACCATACTGCAAGTTTCAAAATACCGATTCCAACATTTAAAAATATTGAGATTATTATTCTGAATCTCGTACAATACATATTAAAACGATTGTAACTTTGGATAGTTTCAATTTAAACATATATTTATGTATAAGTGTTTATATCGAAGTTAATTACATTGAGGTGCAAAAAAAATTAATGGGAAAACTTGTGAGCTTTCACTTACTCTTGTAGAAATACATAGAAACTACTTATTGTACCAGTCTGCAAATCTCAATGTACCGATTCCATCAATTACAAAAATATGAGAAGATTATTCTAAATCTGGTAAAATATATATTAAACCAATTATTACTTTGGATAATTTCAATTTCTAAACATGCATTTATGTATGTGTTCATACCAATACATTCAGGTTCGACAAAATTAATGGGAAAAATTGTGAGTTTTGACTTTAATCCATGTATTAAATAGAAATTACTCAAAATACCTTTCTGCTAAATCAAATAGTCTTGAATATGAAACCAAACCATTTAAGAGCATATCATATATGCGAATTAAATTTAGTTTGAAGTGCTACAGTTGATATTTTATGCGATGAAACTCCTTAATTAAAATGAAAGTTGAATATATTCGTATAACTCCGATAGGAGCAGAACAACAAATTAAGTTAATCAATTTGTGATACTCTAGCTTTAGCTTTCTATTAACTAATAATGAACCTTGTCATAGATTGTAGGAAACTACATGCATATTAATTCACAAAATCCTAAAAGATATTTATTTTATTTTATTTTAGGAGACATTTTATTATGATTTTTGATAGCTATTTATAAATTTTAAATACAATATTTTAATCATATAAAATCAAAAAATGATTACATTATTAATCATGAAAACATTGTTTCTATAATAGAGTATTTGATATTATGTACCTTTTCTCGTTTCTATTCTGGAATGATGAGGTTTAAATACAACAATGACGATAGCAATGCCTATTATTACAAATAAGGTGATAACTCCTATAAGTACACCTATAAGAGGATTAAACAGCAGTTTGTCATCTTGAGCTGCAAAATAAAGTAACAATATTAAATTTTGATACTTTTTAGCCATTGTTTTAATATTATGAGAAATATCTTAAAAAAATAACGAATTCCTAAAAAATGCATAGATAAATAATACACTGAACAAAACAGGATACAATTTATACAATTATTGAATCACTTTAACCTTTAACCAGGGAGGAGAAATTTTAGGACAATTTGAAAAGTGCGGTCCACGAGACCATATTTCATTTACACTCAAATTAAATTTGAATGAATTAGTGTAAAAGTCGGCCAATATATTTTGCGGACATTTTCTTTGATAAATAGATATGTTTTAGAAATTTTCAAAATATTTTATCACTGAAAAAAAGTAAATGTGTTGAAACATACATTTTTTCCTCAAATTGCATGTTAAGACAAATAACGTTCTTGAAAATCCATACTAGTTTAAAAATCGTAATAATTTTTCTAATATATAAAAGTATATAGAAAACAATATAATGTAACATTCAACAATTATGTGAAAACAATTGATAATGGGCAAAATTGACCTGTTTTTATCGGCTTGTGTGACTTCCGTAGCGAGATTTTCTATTCTATTTTATACATAAAGATTAAAAACTGGTGAAAAAACTAACCTATAAATTATACATATATTTCCCTTGCTATATGAATATATTTTATAAATTTTTCAAAATTCATTATCACTAGAAAAATTTATTATATTTGAACATATGCATTAGAATCATTTGAAGGCGAACTTTCATCGAAGAACTCTTCTGCGTAATTATGTTCGATACTAAAATCCCTTTCTGCTCTTTTTTAAAATGTCTGGAGCACTGTCAGGATCAGTAAATTAGATGCTATTCTGAGACCCAAGTTTTAGTGCCCTCTGCTAAGCCTTGTTTATCACAGGGTCACTAACAGGGCGTCCGGTCTTAGAGACGTCGATATAGGAAATGATTGAATTATTTCAAAAAGCATCCGCCGAAACCAGTTGTAAAAGTGTAAGTGTATTGAAGGTCACGGGACGGAAAACTGCAGGGTTAATCGATTCAGCGGAACGAGAAATAGAATAGGGGTGATTATTGCTTGTGGTCTCGTTGACCTCATTCATTGTTGTCTCACAGACCACACTTCCCCAGTGAAGGGTTAAACGTCTATTGTGTGAAACTTTTAATATTATTTCAACACTGTGACGTGGCACTCAACAGTCTTTCAATTTTAACAAGTGTGGTTTGCTTGACGTATGTCATGAGAATATGAGTTTGGTCTTTGTTCGATGAATAGATGAATAAAATAGATGACTTATATATTTAATTATCAAAGAATTCAGTCACCAGATTCAAGAGACACTGGGCACTATTGAACGCGTTTGAGAATTATTTGTTTAAGGTTATGATTTTTTTTCGTGTATTTTAAAGTATAAAAATTTCAAATTTCTTTAAAAATATTTAAAAACTAAATATTATTTTTTTAAAATTAAAGATACATAATTTTTTAAAATTTCAAAATATTCCTTGGGTTTTAATTTTGAATTGTTCTGTTATTTTTTCCTTCTACTTCAATGTCGATTTTTTTGGATCAAAATTACATATATTTCTGAAATTCCAATTAAATGCTAAGTTTTCATAAATATTTTTATGTATACATGTTGAATTTTCATAGAAATTTTATGCTTTTTTGAACGAAAATTGACTTTTTAACGAGCTAAAAATGACTCAGGGTACATAAAAGGCATATCTCGTTTTCTTGTTATGTTTAACCAAAATATTTATTATCAAATTCCTTTAATTCCCTCAAAAATTAATACACCCTTAGCATTTCGAAGAAATTTCAATCTAATTACAGTTATTATTTTGAGAAAAGTCATTAAGATACATTTTTTCTCTCTTAGTACTTTGAACATTTATTTTATTCAATACATTTCATGATAATATTTTAACTGCATGTAAACATACATTTTGGTGATAAAACGATAAAAGTAAAATTATACGTTTTCAGCCATTTTTGCCTACTTCAAAGTCCACTGTTTATGAGGTACCAAATGTTCGAATTCCATTTTGCAGAGCCTATATACACCTCTTTAGACAACTTACAACAACTTTTATTTTTATCTGAAATAATTCTGGATTGTGTCAATTCTAGATCTTTTCATCATATGACCAGGAATCATGTTAACTGAGTCTATTTTATGCATCCTTAATGTAGTTAAAAATTCACACTTAATCTAAATAATCGGGTTCGAATTGGTTTCAGCATAAGAACTGTATACTCAATCTACAAACCTTAACAGATTAAAAGGTGTATAATATAATCAGTCCAATCATCAAGGGTTATAATATAATCAGTTTAACAATAGAGGTGTATAATAAAATTATTTCAATCCTCAAGTTTCATATAATTACGATTATTGAAATAAACATTTAATTTATTTAAAAATATTTTTAATGAATTTAAATAGAATAAATTTATAAGATTACGCGGATTTTTATTTCATCCCTGTTTAGCTATTTGATAAGAAAATAATGCTCGAAACACTATCAAATTTTTATTAATTGAAATAAAAGCTCAAACTAAAAGCAATTTACCCGAAAATTATGTTTAATTAACTTTCACAAGTAACACTGCTGCCTTTACGTTTATTTTATTGAGCCATATTCAACCAAACTTTATCCAATAAGCCTGGATACAGCTTTAAAGACCTGCAGCTCTACATGTGTAATGAATTTATTAAGCCGAAGTACTCGCTTTAGAGGAACTTCGCTTTATTGGAAAATGAAGAGCCTCTCGACTGTTTTAATCTCCATCGGTATCCAAACACTTGTGGCGGATAAAAGTTTTGCTCCACGATTCTAAAGCTGATCCGGAACAGGAGATAATAAAGAGTTGTGCTGAGCATTTCAGTTAATTTGTAAAACGCAAATGAGTCTTTAGTTTTAATAAGAATGAGTTGTAAAACAACATTACCAGTAAAGAAATGAATCAAAGATTTTTAAATTTCTCTGGATAATTTTGCTCAGTTATTTGCTGTACATATTACGAATGATGAATCTGCGATTAAACATTGATAAATAAGGAAATCAGCCAATGTATACGAAATTCTCTCCTGCCCTTCTTTTATTCGTCCATTTTATAATTCATCGCTCCTAATAAATACTATGATGATGATGTCGTGTCCGTGTTTCCACGGAAAGGGGGTGCTGTAGCTTCTGAGGGTAAAGACCCCTGAGCACCCAGAGGGCAGAAGTCTGACTTGGAGCTCAGATGAAGGTGACACACACACATTCGCTTGCAGAACCCCTTTTCACAGGGGGGCACATTCACACGCCTCACAGACAGAACACAGAGTAACAACCGTGCCCGAACCGGGACACGAACCCGGGATACCCAGATCACGGGGAAGACACGCTATCCTTGTACCAAGACGTCGGCAATAAGTACTTTGAAACATTGATTAAGAGGAAGTGTAAAATTTTCTTTGTAAAGTTTTGTCTATTAATTTGTAATGACATTAACGATTGTAAATGATGAATTTAATTAATGGATTCAAAACTCTCTGAGTTGTTTCTTTCTTGGTGTTTTTTTTAAATGTCGATTTCAATAAACGTTGAGAAATGATATATTTAAAAAACAATAATTGATGCACAGCTTTGCAGATGCTTAAACAATGACATAATAGAATCTTAACGTCAATATTTCTTAAATTAGAAATGAGAATTTCGGCAGCTCCAGAATTTGTTGGAAATTGATGTATTTTATCAAAAAGGAGATTAATTTTGAGTGATACAAGATTTTGATTATCCTTTCCAATGCAGAAGAAATAAATTTATGAGCACCCGGGAGTTATAAAAGCTACAAGATTAAACTAAGCTTGATTTCGTATTTTAATCATCATTTATGAAGAAATCGAGTTTCTATGAAATATATTACTTAATTTAGTAACTCCTGCTAAATACATTGACACATGTAAAGTTTAAAAAAAAGTTTCAATTTTTTAATACAAAATCTATGTTTCTTTACAATCACATGCATTAAGAAAATGAGTATTAACCTGTTCTTCTTTCGGCTGTCGAGAGTGTAGAAGCGACAAGGGCAACCGAATTACTACGCCCTTTGATATTGGAGGCGTAGATGACCAGAACATAAGAAGTGCCAGGTGATAGATCAGTGACATGGAACCGAGGTTTGTCCAGCCTCGTCAGGTTGTCTGCCATGTGCTCAACAATGGAGTTGTAGATTTCCATGTGGAAGATTTGGGGTAGGCTGCCGTTGTAACCTGGTTGACACTCTATGGTTAGTGAATGTAAAGTCTGGTTGGTAACTAAACAGTCATGTGGAGATTCTGGAGCACCTAAATTGAAAAAAAAGTTAAGTAAAAAACTACATTTAGCTGTGCAATTTCACATTGAAAAATATTTTTAAATGCGCATGCTTTTACTGCTAAAATGAATCATCCTGTTTTCAAGATATTATTTTCATTTAAAAATATAAAAATTCATAGAATTGAAATTAGTATTTAAATATATAGAAAAAATTTCTTTATTTTAAAGGCTACAATGATTTCAAACATTTAAGTTTAATTTTGAGGCATCCGATTACGATTAAAAACACTGGTTGTAGACCACATATATCTTTTTCGTTTTTATTTCTTGTAGTTCAGACTCCAACTTTTGTTTCTTTCTTCAAACTTTCAGTTTTGTTTTATACCTCTTTTCAAAACAATCCAAACTTTCCAAAATCTTTTCTAGAAAAAGAAAGCCCTGACCTATCTTCCAGGGAAATTTTAAGCGAAACATATTTTTCAGCTAATAATTGTTTTCAATTTTCTCAAAGCTTTAACTTTTAACTTAACAAACTTTAACAAAACTTTTCTCAAATCATTAAAATTCTCCACTATTAACATGATATCTTAAAAACTGATGGAGGTATATACATTAAAATTTCAGTGTGCGTTTTAAATAATATGGGCAATGAAATGAACCAAAAATTTTATTGTTGGGGAAATACTTTGTCATTCATAGGCGTTTTTAGAAAAGTCATTTCATTTATAAGTTGCGAATTTATGGAAAAAAATGCACATATACTTATATTTTTTCTCATAAAATTTTTCTTAGATTTTGGTTCATTTTATTCATCCTTATATTCTATAACGTGTGTACAAAGAAAACTAAGATTGCTGCATTACCATTTTGTGTAAAGTGCTAACCATTTAGGTTAAACTTTATTAAATTTTACTACAAATTTTCCTATTTCTCAAAATATATTTTCAAAAAATTTCTTTGTATTTATAGTATTTTCTATTATAATTGACAATACATCTAAAAACCATAATTTTAAACAGGTTTTAAAAAATAAAATTCCCTTCGAACGTAGTAGGATACCTTAAAAGTGTAATTTTAATAGTTCTTAGAATGGAAGTATTAGATTATGCTATTTTTGAAACTATTTTGACGATATTTGATATTTTTCATTGAATGATTTCAAGCAATATCTCAACATCAAGATTTATATAAAAAATTTGTTATTCAAAATAATACAATAAGAATATAAACGATTCCGAATTTATTGTGGTACTCGTAGAAGATGAGATTACTATCTTACAAACATAATTACACTAGTCAAAGATCATTAGTTATTCCATTGCAGCCAGTCAAAACAGAACAATGAATGCGAATAATCTTCAACGGCATATTTTTTTCAGCTGCATGATGAAAAATGACTTGGCATAAATATCTTTGTCAGTTCTAGTTATGTATGGATAGACTTTTACAAACATTGTTTTTAGACACAAAGGATGAACATCTCACAATTACGCAATATTGACTGGTTTTACCACAGATAAGTCGTTTTTTTTTTCTTTTTTTGTTTGGAGCAATGCGTCTTTGTATCTTTATAAGGAGTAAAGGGGATTTGAGAATAATAATCGTAGGTCAATATTGAAAAATTTTAATAACAATTATGTATTTAGAATTTTATGAAGAAATGGAGCATTGAAATGGATTCTGATCGTATTGCATCAAGAAATAGGATAATTTGGAGAGAGTAGAGATTACTGTTACTCTTATTATATTTACTTTTTTGTAACAAAATTTAATTCGAAAATAGATTTTCCTAAATCCGTTTTTGTCGTAAAGATGCTTAATTTAAACTGTAAATTTTTTCAAAATTTATCTCTGTTTCAAGTGTCAATTGTTTTTACTGTTAGTTTGATACAGAATAGCTTAAAAAGCATTGTAACAGGATGATGAAATTTATTTTTAGCTCTGAAACGTTTAATTCCTAGAAAAAAATAAAAGGATCTAATATATATATAGAAACAAAGATATATATATATATATATAGAAAGAGACA
Organism: Argiope trifasciata; assembly: GCA_026543055.1. Lineage (NCBI taxonomy): Eukaryota > Metazoa > Arthropoda > Arachnida > Araneae > Araneidae > Argiope > Argiope trifasciata. The sequence continues at coordinate 643,498 of JAPMOQ010037853.1, read as the reverse complement.
AAGGGAGAGAATATATATTGAATGGAATTTTCTATCCATCAAAATAAGATTAAAAAGAAAAGAAAATATTCAATCACTGATATAGTATTACTGGGACCGTTTCCTTATTAGCATTTTTATTTGTGGCAAATCATTTGCAATGGATAGTCACATTTTATGAATTAGAATATTAAGTATATGACCTATTATGTTTTCATTGTAAACAGCCAGAAACTTATTAAGATTTTGAGAATAATTAATCAAGCGATCAAAATTTAGATCGCGACGGTTATCAAAACATAATGTGTTCACATTAGTCAAATCAAATGTGCTGTTTATTTTCATGAATTTTACATAAAAATATTACACATATTATATTGTTGTTTGTAATTAATGACTTTCCTTCTAGAAATATTCTTATAATCTCTTTATAATAATTGGGAAAATTAAATAACTTTCGAAGCAGGCATTTAGGAAAAATATATTAAAATTTTGAGTAGTTTACATTTTTTATGATCTCTATAATTCTCAGTATTAAAGTAAAAACACCATAAATGATTACTTTTTTTCTTCGTTTAATTTATACAAAATAGGTTGAGACTTGTTTTATAAAAAATGATTCAAGGAATATATTTTTAACTAAGACTAAAACAGAAGACTTTTAAAAAAGAGGAAAGAAGCAAGAAATTATTAATGACAGAGAAAAAATTCTTGAATTAATTTATTCATGAATAAAGAATTCACAAAACCGTCTATATATGAAGTCAAACTGTATTAAATTAATGTATGTTCTATCACCTGAGGGTTTCTTTTTTGCTCTTTTTCTTTGTAGAAACATCCTTCGTTTCTTATAAAACACCAGAATTAATTTGATAAACGAATGAAAACAATTCTAGATATTAAATTAATAGCTAATAATTAGATTAATTTGGTTTATGAGAGTACTACAAAAAATTAATCTACCATTAAGATTATATTTTATTTTGTAATACAATCTTCTCTTAATTATTTACGATTCCAAAATAGAAAACACCTAATGATTAGTAGCTATTATTTTAACGAGTAGGCATATCAGAAAAGTATCAGATGTATAATTACAAATAATTGCTTCGCTCATTTGTTTGAAACGTATCTAAACTATTAGAAACGTTCAGCAAAATGAATTTTGCTGTGGAAAAATACCATTTTTCTATCTTTAGGAACATTTTATAGGAACATGACATAATTTTTTTATCGTTGTGAATTTTTTTTCTCTTTCATGCGCAAAGGAATAAACGAAAAAAAAAAAGAAAGAAATATCCCGCCTTCCATGCTCTTGTAATCAGCATATCCTCCACAACAACCAGCAGATAAGTAAAATATGCAATTTCGGCTGGGAAGGAAATGAGAATCGATTATACAGTGCGCGAGTAAATTAAGGCAAAAGAAGATAGCTACGCCATGTAAAGCGCTACCAAAAACACGAACAACCGATTTCCTTTGAAATTTCCGACGCACCGAATGACTATTTAGCGCAGTTACAAGATGAGATTTGCGTCTTGATAGAATACTGGAATAGAAAACTGAAATCAGAAAGCTGTTCCATTTTTTTTAGTCCCTCCCCTCCACAAAATGCACAGTTAACGACTCTTGCTTTATTTTTAGTTGAACAGAAAATGTTTTATGAGTCTTTCAGAACTTAGATTAATGCAACTATTTGTAATTACATTTATAAAAATAATTGAACCATTTTTATTTGAATTCCTTTGTTTAAAATCCGTTAAAAAATGCTATTCAAATGGAATTTGCCTTTTATGCTGTATTTTAAAGATATCTGTAATATCAGTAAACTTTGCGCCTAAAAATTTAGAATTAGAACTATTTTTTCATTAGATTATAATCGAATTCTAAATTCTTTCATTTTCAGATTAACTTTAAAGATGGAAAAAACAGACAATTGTACTTACATCAATATAATGTCGTATGATATTTCATTTTGAAATGAAATAGAAAGTAAAAATCTATGTACAATGAGTTTTACAAATTTTGGATGCATATTAGATATTTTATTAAAGATATATTAGAACATTTGCTAGTTGATGAAATGTATTCTTGTCTTGGCTATCACATACTCATTACAAAGTTTTCACAGACAATTTAATATCAGTATTCCCTTCAATGATTCCTTTTGAAGTTAAAAAAATGTCACACCCATAATGTTATGTCAAATGTATGTTGTTTAGTTAGATTAAACAATTAGTCTATGTTATTAATGAATTATTATATTAACTCAGCGTTACTTGATTTTTGTATTTTATAGAAAAGTTGTACTTTTACTAATTGAGAAAGGTAATAGATGAAATTAATTATAAACCTAAGTTTTATTAAAATTATTTAAAAAATGCTGCTTAATTTATTAAAATGCTGATTTTGTTTTGTTTCATAGGACATGACGTCACATTCCTAAGAAATAAAATGCTAAGTTATGTGTTAAACCTCATTTATTGTAATGTTGAAATGATGTTTCAAATATGAAGAAAGTAATTTGTCTATTATATTAATATTGCATTGTAAGATTTTAATTTTTACAAAAAAAAAATTATAAATACGAAATAAAATGTAAGTAATCCAATAAAATATGTTTAAAAATTTAACTAAAGTTAATTAAAAATTAATGACATAAAAAATTTAATATTTATGAAATTCTGGTAAGGTTTGTTTACCATATTCAAGGCCTTTTTTTTAAAAAAGAGCAAACAATGTATTTATTTTTAATTTGCAACAATATATAGACGCAGACAGGTCGTATGAAAAATTCGAAGTTTTGTTCTAAGCATCTAACATGATTTTCATTTGTTATGGGAGGATTATCGATCAAAAATCCATTTCTAGTCACACGTAGAATAACTGATTCTTAGTTATTGAACTTAAAAAACATTTTGAACATGCTGGTCTGAAATAGCATTTGTCATAGGCTTAAGCGCAAATGATATTACTTGATGAAGTTCAAACTCTATGCTTCCTTTCATTATAGTTGTATTTGACACCAGTGCTTTCTTCTATGCACTTTCAATTACTTTCTAAGAATTTCTGTTTTATGTCAGTCATAATTAAACCATATTACTGACTCTCCATCTCTCCCGAAGGTACTCGGAAATAAATACAGAATAACCGGACCGTAGCTACAGCAACACGGTGGGAACTGTGGTTGAATCCTAAAGGCCAACACAGGCAACGGTACAATCCTGCCCGTAGGAAGTACGACCAGGCATTGGTGGGAGAAGCCAGATTCAACCACCATGCCAGAAGCAACTCATACCCAATTGCGAAGTGTCCCCCATGGGGCAAATATAAGCTGTAACTTTGTTTATGGATTTGTTTAAGCCTTTGTTATTTAGCTGTTTAAGGTTTTGTTGAATTTAAATAGGAATACATTCAGCAATGGATCGATGTATCTAATCTTTGGATATTACAATACATAAAATAACTTTACCTACGCTTTCACCATTTTCTCGAAAACAAACAACAGCATCGGTTTTAACGAGCACAGAAATAAAACTTATCATACAGTGATGCATCATACGCATCTCAATCCGTTGTAGTATGCAAGAAATAAACGTTTTAAATTGGTATAACCTTTTTGTATAATCAAGTATAGATATCTTATAAAATCTTTTAAGTATACCATAAATATCTTATAAGAGAAACGGAAGTTGTACATACTATATGTGAAAAGAAAGACAAATAAATTATATCCGTAGAGGAATTAAAAATATTATTAAAATAGAAGTAAAATAATAATAGTAATAAATAGATCAGGTACTGCACATTCTAGCGATACTTGAGTAACGCTAGATTAACGGTATAACGAAACCGTTTGAAGGGAAAATACTTGATACTCATACTGATACTAAATTACTTGTTCCGATTTATGACTTTGCTTTAACATAAGAATTCTTTGCCTCGAAACAACTAATCGTCCATCGGGTGCCATCAACCGATTGAACTCAAGCAGCCCGGAAGACGTGCAACACATCACATCTTTATTCATACCCCTTCTAAATATCCTCTTCAATTGTTCAAGCATTAGTTTAGAGCCACCAGAAGCCTCCGCACCTCTCAACCCGTCGTCCAAAGTAATTAGTTATTTTGTTTAATGGAAGATCGCTGTGTTTATCTCAGGTGCCTAGTGAGGACAACAGATGTCGGCGACGAGGTTTAAAGGAGATCACGTGAAGGGGAGGGTCCGAGGCCTTTATGCATGCAAGAGATAATAAGAGACGGATCGCTGGCTCCAGCGTCTTTCTGAAGGATTGAGCTGTTAGTCTATTCTTCAACAAGCACGGCTGATTTTTGAAAGATATTTCTTAGACAGTTGTTGAACCTCCGCATGGCGGTTTTCTAATTGTTGGAAGAGTTATTGAAGTGCAGGATTTAATTTAAGGAAATGAGCTTACAGTTTGAAGTAAAATCTATTATTTCCTTCTATTTATAAATTAAGTTTTTAAGGGTTTTTTTTTACAGAAAATAAAACCTTTATTCAATGCAGTTACACAAGAATTGTTAAAAAATATATAAGTTCAAATTTTTATACAAGTGTAAGTAATGCCAAAAAATTAAGTTCAAAAGATATTTTGAATTACATTTAATTTTGTTATAAATATAAACGTTTTATTTGTGCAGTTAAAAACTCTTTATTAATGTAGTTTCATTACTTTTGGTTAATATAAGGTCATAATTTACTTATTAAATGTTTTAACTGTTTCTAATCACTTGGTTTTTAAAAAAGTATGTATACAATGTATGTGTAATGCTTTAAGACAACAAATTCTTCGATGCGTGAAAGAAAATTGAATATTTTATTCAATATTTCAAACCTATTTTCAATATTTTAAATTCCGTTACATGGCATTGATTATAAATTTGCATATATGTCTTATCCTTAAAAGAAATTAAAACCATTTAAATAATTTTGATTTTTTAGAAAAGATATTTCAAAATTAATCGATTAAGAAGGCATCTACATTATGTTTTAGAAAATTTGGTTTTATTGTGCTGAAAAAGCTGCTATGTATCTTCATTACTGTTAGTGAAAATTAAACGTGATCTTGCAAGCATGTTCTTAAAGTTTCAATTAAATTGTTACATCTTATGTGATTAGCTATCTTAAGAATTTATTTGTGATAAATAATAAATTAATAGTGTTGTTGCTGTTACTAATATCGGAATTGTCTAGTAGGACTAGATAACCACTATGAATCCGAAAATATCCAAAAAATCCAAAAATAATTAAATGTCCCCGAGGACTTCGTCTTTGTTAAGACCCAAACAATCCAAAATATGAGCAGAGGATGCCATGTATGCCGAACATTAATGACACTCAGGGTATACATTTTTTTTACCCTGCAGAAAAGTGTGCTCTCTAAAATGATTACTGTAAAGTTTCCCTGCTATTTTTATGATAAGTTGAATTTCCAGCCTGCTGTGTCACCACTTGTTAAAACTCCCAGAAATTAAATGCCACCAGATTACCAGGTAGGGAATCTTTTTTACCCATGTGATCGTCGAATCTGGTCATTAATGACGTCCAGCTGAAGAAACAAGCGTGGAGTATATCGTTAAAAGAACCTTCAAACGAAGGAGTGTCAAACTATCTGGATTCTGAATTTTTCTCATTGTGAAGGAACTATCATTAACTCATATTTCAAAACAGTCAGTTACGAGGATGCATAATCAATGGACATTCCCACTATCAATTAGTGCCACTAAGGGGGACATTTTGCTGAACAACTATTAGGCGATAGAGAGTTCAAATAAAGTAGTGTGAAAGGAGCGGCGGTGATTGGACAGAGATAAAATGAGAGTTTTTTTTTTGAAGTAGAGATTTCTTGGATTGAGGACTGGTGAATTACGCTCCACCTGGAAATAGCCGTGTTAACTAAAAGCCTGTTAGTTTCTTGTAGTGTTACGATAAATCTTCAACCTTCGAACGTTGTGTAAATATCATCAACTTCTAAATATTGTAAATATCAAATATTTAGTCCTAGATTAGAACAAGTTGCACTTACGTTTGCACTTATGGTTATAAATAAACAAATTATCTGAAATTCTAATTTCTTATTTGATAGGTCAGGATCAAGACATTACACATTCAAGAAGTGTGGAAAAGCAGTTTTGTGGGATCTGGGTCTAAACTGAAACGTTCCACCCGTTTTTTTTTATGTGTGAAATACCATGAGTGTTTGAGCATTTTCAAAAGCTTGTTCACTTCTACCTTAAGGCATGTAATAATTTATTATTCTTTACCATGAATAATGAATTATAACGTACATCCTTCAGCTTGAAATGATAACATTCCTTGAAGCCATTTAATTGCCTTAAGGTAGAGTTATAAATGTATTTTAAATTATAGTATTGCTCATGGCTAAAAAAAATACTTTAAACTGGTGTTTGAATTTCTAATATCTTATTTGAAATCTCAGTATCCATCCTATTTCATCAAATTGTCTTGCAAAATATTTATAAATAATTTATAAACCAATCAGTTTTGAACTAAACTTAAATAGCAAGATCAAAAAACAGAAATCCAGACACTGCTATTCATAACTCCAAACAAAAACATCCTTCAAACTCAATTTCTTAAATGATACTACAGCAGAAAAATTCGATTAGATAGCGAAATAGTTTTATCCATATAAGAGACATACCAAAAATGCTGCCTAAATATTCGGTGTCATATTTCATTTCATTCCTCTTGTAAAAGAAGCACAAAGCAAGCAGATAAACACGGAATCGACAAAAGAGAAAGAGAGAGAGAGAAATGTCAAGTATTATTGGAAGGAAATAAATGGAATTTTGATAAGGAAATTACGATAGACTTCGGCCTAAATCCCATTTTGGGAAAGAGGATATGTCTGACACAAAGGAAAATAATTGACGCTTGGTAAACAACGATCCGATATTTCATTTTTCACATACCTTGGCATCACCTTAATAAGGGATTGTATGCTAAAGATAATACGTTTTTGCCGTTTCGTTTAATGATTAATTTGATTTTTCCACATTGTTTTTTTTTCTCTTCTTTAGCACTTGAATGCACAAGGTAAGGTCACAGTTTAACAATTGAGTTGATAATCTCTATTCATTTTAAATAACTTTTAAAGATATATTATATTAATTGTAACGCATTTTATATTCACAGTTGTTTAAAAATACTTTACAAAATACATTACAATTAAATACATTACAGTTTTTCCTAGAGAGATGGTAGAAGTTAGAGATACATGAAAATAATGGTAGAGAATACAAAATATATGTATTTTCAATGTGTTTGCAATGGTAGAAAATATTTGTTGTTTGGAATGATAGAAAATACAAAATAAAAAGGATGAAAAAATGGAATAAAAAATTAACGGAAATTTAATTTTGCTAGTTTCGTGAAAATGTTAAAATTATGTAAGGCCGGAAATATGCTGAAAGCAATGAAGAAAGTGCACAAAGAACTGAGCGTTAAAGATGGAAAAAGCATTGATTTAGTGCTTTATAAAAATTTATGGAAAAGAATGTATTGTAAGCGAGAATAAAATGAATGAATTCTCGAATGTTGAATTCTAAAGAAATTAGAAATTTAGCATTAAGGAAATTAGAATTAGAATTTAGGTTCACCTTGTTCACTGAAGATACATGTTGTAGATTTCATAAAAATTATTTCAATTAATAAATGAAAAGCTTTTTAATAGCAACTAAACAGACTCACTGTATTAAGGCTAACGTAATAACCCACCAAATAAAATAGTATAAAATATAATAGCCACTTGGATGCAGTAAGCATGGCAAAAAAAATGAAATAAGATATTTGTTATATATGCAACAGCAAAATATCAATTTTCTTTTGCGTGAAATTTCTATTCTTATCATTATTTAGAAGAAAGTTAAAAACATCTGGAATCGATGCAAAATCCTTGGATTAGCTTTTATTCAAATAAACTTGAAATGTGATTAATAACTTACTTGTACAAAACAGCAATGAAGTTAGAAATTGAAAAGATGTTATGCGACATTTAAATATATACTTCAGCATTACAGTCCTGAAAAGATTATAGATTTACTTATATTTAATAACTGTAGAATCTACGCATTGTAGAATTTTTGTTATTTAATATCATAATGTCAATTCTAATCTTTTAATCAACCGCTTTCTAATCTTTTCATCAATCACCTAATTCTAATCTTTTAATTAATCTTTTAATCAACTTTACCACGTTACTTGAATAGTACATTATTGTTTAAGTATTCCAGGAGCTATAAAAAGCTTAAATAATATTAAATAAAACAAATCAGTAAAATTAATACAATAAATAAAATAAATAAACGCTTAAATAAATCAGCTTTAAATAAAATTCGTCGGGAATGTCCTCTCCAAACCTTTTTCGAGGACTCTCTAATAAACAAGTTATGTCAGAGAAAGCCTTACATGGCATTGGTACGAAATATTACTTTTGAGGTGAATTCAGTTTTTGTACTGAATCTATCGTCTAAAAAGGGCTAGTGGTTAGACAGGGCCATTTCTGAAAGATTAATCCCTTACATGAGGTTAATATTATGTGAAAACCAATTTTTTTGTACCAAATGATTGAAAAAAAAATTATAGTCGCACGCATGCACACACACACACACACACACACACACACACAC